>VMDO01008515.1:0-83458 GCA_007922755.1 Pedetes capensis
TTTCTTTCTTTTCTTTTGGAAACTACTTTTTAGGTTGAGCTCATTTTTAGTGGCCATCCACTCACATTTTCTGAACATTTCCAACAAGTTCCCAGTAAACACACCAGGCAATTTGGAGTTCCATAACTTATTCCTTATTGACTTGCAAATCACCTACAGGGGGATGGGGGAGAGGTCAAGGGTGGTCTTTTAAAATTCCAGCTACTCAAGTCAACCCAGGCTTTCACACAGGTGATTATTCATGGAAAGTTTTTATTTTGATGTGTTTTGAAAAGTAAAAATAGTGTGGGGTGTCACTAGAGTTGCAGAGAAAACTATCCACAAGGTTTTATTCCCAGCTGTTCATCGCAACCATGTCATTCACTCCTGTTCTTATCTCCTGCCACCTCACACACAAACCGAGCAAAAACTGCAGAATGGATGACAGTGCCTCCACCTCAGCTTTTTCAGGGCTCCAGATCTTTGGATGACCTGCTGTCTCTTCTCACCTTTCCATTCTCAGCTCCTCTGCTGTCCGTAGTGTTGGCCTCCCCACGTGGCTCTTTGCATTCCTTCTTGTGGTCAATTGTCTACGCAGCTCACCTCCTGAAGTAGGTACTGTAAGAGGGAGTAACTCCTCATAGCACCTTTGTTCATTGAACACATATGGGGATGGATAGTGAGTATCTGAACCAATCAATTTTTTGAAATTCATATCTTCACGTTGCCTGCTACTTGGTATTGTGCTGTTAGAAATGATGTATGAAACCAAGCACCTGGGGAAAAAATGTGCCAACCATTTGGATTTTATTGTTGATTATGTCTCATTGCTTCATTCTAACATGATAACTCATTCCAACATTGGGAAAACACCTTAATTTAATATTTAATGTTATAATTTTTGTTAAAAAGTATTGGTATGGGAATAGTTTTATAGTTTATGATCCTTATGCTGCATACTTCTATTACCAAATTTAAAAGTCACATTAATTTATACTTATAAGCCCCTGAGCACCTGGAAATTCTTGATAATGAGCACAACAGAAGATACACTTGGGCTCACTAATGGATTAATTTATTACTTTTGCAGATTTAGAATATAGCAATAGGATGAAACTTTTTCTCTAAATGCATAATCAGTTGAGAATGTTATTTGTCTCATTTAAATGCAAAGAAAATTCTTTTGCTACCTGCTTCCTAAATCCATTAAGCAGTTAATAACATAAGAACTAATGTAAGCCTCCTTTATTTAATAGAAATAAAGAAATGAAAATTAAACCAGGAGAGCCTTCTCCCAATAATGGCTTCCCTGAAAATAGCTGGATTATTCTTAGAAGCATAGAAAAATCAAAGGAAATTCCTTCATTAAAATAACAGAGGAAACGATAATCTAATAATTAGTTGGAAGCTCAGTTAAATCCAGGTATTTTGAAATTCTTACCCTCTTCCTCCCACTACCTTCTTCTATACACTGAATAACTTTCTATATTTGTTTACTAGAGGAGTGAATAGAAATAATAATTTTACTGGGCATCCTAATACTGTGATAACCTTTTCTAAATGGTCTCCAGATGTCAGAAGGTGAGTAAGAATGAACTTAAAAAATTCTAATTGTATATCACTTAGACATTAGCAAGGAAACAGAGTCAACTACATTCTTTTTCTAAACTACCATCTGCAAATGAGTCACCCCCAATCCATGTGACACCCTCACTCATTCTCACAGCATCTTTACTAGGGACAGCATTTTATTGATAAAAAGACTGAGTTTCACAGTGGTGAGCTAATGTGCTCAAAAATGAGAAGTATCTTCTTTCATTAAATCCTGTCACCTTCACCTAGAAAATTTTTCCCCTTACTTTGTTTGCTGCAGGGAACAAACCTTAATGCTCCTACCCCAGGGGGCTTTTCTTGCCCTATTTTCACATTCCACCTCTAGTTCACCCCCACCTCCTTGCCCACATGCAGTCTAGGCTCACTTCATGTAACCATGCCTGATCGGCATGGTTTCCCACACAGAGTATCCACTAGCAATATTCTATTGTGGAAAATTTTATATTTATGTACTCTATGTTTTATCACACTCTACTCTAATCATTGTAGTTATTTATTGATTGGTCCATCTTCCCCAAATGACTACAACCAATCTGATAAAAAGACTCTGCTTAATTTCTCTTTATATCACAGATTCCAAGACAGTTCCTGGCACAGGTTGAGTATCACAATAAATAAAAACTACACATCTCCATGGACTTGAGAAATTACACTCAATGTGCTTACTCAATGCTGTTACTGGTAGCTCACTCTCTCCCATATCCTTTCTTCGATTGCATCAGGACAGGGCGAAAGAGAAGTGAGTAGGGTGAGCGGGGGTTCATGGGCTACAAAATCCTTAGCCCAGAAGAAATAAAGGTATAAAATGATGCATTTGTTGGCATAGAAACAGAGGCAGACTCCCCCTGCATATTAATATGTTAAGAACTTTCTAGGTGAAGGCAAGAAGTGGAAGAAAGCCAAAATGTCTAGGAAGAGACCTTCAGAAAAAACACACGGGTGCTGCCACGGTAGACGCTTCTCTCCTGATCTCTAGCTTCAATTAAAGGAAGAGAAACAGGGTTACCAAACAGACTTGCCCAGAAGGACCACCTTGAGCTTGCTTAGTACAGTCCCAGAAAGCAGGAAGACCTCAATGTTCCCCCAATCTCACAATTATGCCAGAGGAAGAAAAGCCTAGAAAGTCTACAGAGATGGGCCTTAGGCATAGCAAGGTAGGAAGCCACTAGGCAGCCTAGCTTATTCTCTCTGTATCTGATTGGCAGAGTATGTGGGAGTTGCTACATCAACTCCCAGGGCTGTCCAGGTGGCCGAAAGGACACTTGTGGACTGAAAACAGGATTTAAGCCATGTCAGCCACCAGTACAGGCAAAGCCACAAAGGATCCACCCAGCTCCCAACCTGGGCCTCAGACTTCATCAATGCTTGGGCCCTGGGTAAGTAAGCCATGTCTCCTCCCAGAAGCTTGATGCAGACCCCAGGCACTAGAGTTAAATGAACTAAGTGCAATTACACTTTTCTTTAACCTGGTGAACTGGAAATTGAGATGGAAAATTAAGGAACTTAGTAAAATCTAATAATATAGCTTAGGCAGCCACTGTACTTACTCTAGATGTGTTAACTCAGTTAAAACTTGCAGCAACATCATGAATTGGAATTCTTTTTATTCCCATTTTAGAGATGAAACTGATGCACACAAAGGTTAACTCATTTCCTGAACTTGTAGCAAATAGTACACTAGGATTTAAACTCAAGTAAATGATTTCATAAATCTCTTTGAACCTAGTATACAAATGGCCTCTTACACACATTCACCTCATGTTTTAGAGGCCTAGATTTATTCCTGCTACAAAATTAAAAGATGATTTTGCAACCTATCACATTTTAAAATTAAATATAATTTCACCAAACTTGTTATGCTATTTTTACATTTCACATTTTTTGTAATTTTTTCTTTTTAAAGTGGTATATCTTGCTCTAAAAAAGTAGAATATAAAATAAGGTAATTTGTGTGGTAACTCAACAAAATATTTAAGCAGCAAAGACATTTTCAACCAATTTTGTGGAGTTTCAAGCTGTTAAGCACTTACTATTGGATCATTTCTTGCTATGAGCATTTGATACTATTAAACCAAACAATTTTACTTAGTATCAAATTACTTTGAATTTTTAAGTAATTTCCTCTCTCTTCCTACTCAGAGATGGATGGTAAATCTTAGATGAAGGGTTCAAAGGTACAGGAGATTTAAAGGACATTGCCCCTTTTGTTCATATTGAGACATTGCTAGAGAAAATGGAATTTATTTGCTCATTGCTGCGATAAAAATGTGGCAGCAGCTCACTGGGGTCCACACGTGTTAATCAAAGACATGAGTGGAAGAGTGAGCTGTATGAGGGCTGACTTCTCCTTGGCTCTGAACAGCCACATGACGGCAGCAAGGCTTTCTCCTCTTGCACCAACTTCCTCTATTCCTTCCAGCATTAACATTCAATGCTTCTTCTTAGCTGCTTATCCTAAGTGGAAACTTCTTGCAGCCTCCTTCACAGAGATGGTCCCCATTCTTCTATCAAGTGACCCTCTAAACCTGGAGTGCTCCACCTGACCCTTCACCTCCCTACTCAGCCTGTCTCCTGCCCCCACCTCAGTCATCTGGCTGGCCTTCTTCCTGATTCCTCTGCTTCCACCCTAATGTTTCTTACTGCAGTGCAGTCAGAGATGTCCCTTCAAAATTTAAGTCAGATCACATGAGTCGTGTTCTTTTTAGCTTGAACCCCCTCCCCCGGTTTCCTATTTCACTCAAAACAGGAGCCATAGCCAACATGAAAATCTAAAATGGACCTATGTGATCTGTCTCTCTATTAGCTCTCTGATCACACCTCATTCCTCACCAGTTTCTCACTCCAATTCAGACACACTGGCCTCCTTCCAGTTTTTCTAACCAAGCACATTGTTCTTCCTTCAAATCATAGGCTGGTCTCTCCTCTGCCCAGAATCTTGACTGGGCTCAATCTCACTGCCTTTTACTTCAAATGGCATCTTGTCTGAGATCAGATTACACAAACAGCACTTCCTAGCTCCCTTCACCCTATTTTGCTTTACTCCTTTGAATTCATTATCATATGAAGTTCCACTATATTTTTTTGGTAATTTTCTATATCCTTCCCTGCTCCAAATTAGAATGTGACTTCACCTTTGTGTTAGTTTCCTAGAGCTTCTATTAAGAAATATCAGAAATCAGATGGCTTAAACAATAGCAATTTACTGTCTTACAGTTCTTAGAGGAGATATCTGAAATCAGGTGTCTGTAGCACTGGTTCCTTCTAACAGATACATGGAAGAATCCGTTGCATTTGTCTGACCTGCTTTTGATGATTTGATGGCAATCTTTGGTGTTTGGTGCCCAATAGAAGCATCATTGTCCTGACCTCTCTTACCTTCTTCACATGGTGTTCTCTGTGTTCTCTCCCTCCCTCTGTCTCCCTCCACCCCTTAAAACTCCCCCATCTCTCTCCCTCTCCCTCACAACCCCCCTCCCTGCCTCTATGCATGTGTGTAAACTTCTGTCATACTGGATCAGAGACCTCTCCAATAACCTCATTTTAACTTGATTATCTCTTCAAGGATCCTATTTCCAAATGAGACCATATGGGTATTAGGACTTTAACACATAAATCTTTGGGAGACAGGATCCAAAACTTAAGGGTCTGTTTGTGTTGTTTTATGTGCTGTATCTCTGATAAGTAGAACAGTGCCTACTATGAAGTAGGTGCTCAACAAATATTTGTAAGTGAATGAATGAAATTTGTCACAGGGGAACCTAAAGCAAGGGCCAGTTCATCTGTTAATCATTTTCCAGCTCAGTGTCACCTCTCTGTCAAACTCATGATTCTAGCAGGCATTACTCCTTTTACTGCCATTCTTCTTTCTCTGCATATATTTGTCTTTATCTCCACACAAAACCCTGTTTTAATTATTTAAAACTTCAGCAATTACCTGCTCAGTGCCTACTCTATAGCAGGCTCTATGAAGCTTTATGAGGGTATTAGCATGAAAAATAAAAACCCGCTCAAATTCTTTGAGCTCAAAATACAATCTATAAATCCAGATTTATCTAGCATCTCTGAGTCTCTACCAATGGAACCCTGGACTAAGCACTGAGAATACAAAAATACTGGAAACATAGCCTGTGCCCTAAAAATGTTTTCAGTCTAGGATGAAGAAAGGTGGGATTGATAATGTAATGCAGGATGCAAAAATTTTCTGAAACTGACTATCTAAGGAATATTTTGTTTGTTGGTACCTGAAATAATCTGATATGGTAGAAAAAGCACTTGATCATATAGGCTTTAGTTCCTGACTTTATCTTAAAGTAACCATGTATGTCCTAGCCAAGGTACTTTATATCTCAATTTGCTCATCTATTTAATAAATAAGATGCACATGATTAAAGGCTTAGAGAAAAATATAATTTGTAGGCATTGCTATTTACTTACTTGATATCTATTCTCTGCTCTACCATATCTTTTCAAAATGTCAATATATCCAATGAAACCACTGCATTTAGCAGCCTTCCTTGAACTATTTAGGGTGGTCACATGACACACTGCTGCTTTATAAGATTGGCTTAGATACTTTCCAAGTAGAGCTTTTAACAAAGCCTGTAAGAGAAAGATTTCATTGACCATCCCATATGCTAGGTGCTTTCCTCCTCCTTTCAGCTTAGAAAGTGGACAGAACAGTCTTCCTGCTATTAGAAAGCAGCTTGCCAGGGAATGGGAAACCACTTGCTACAAGGGTGGATGAAACTAACTTTAGAAATTAAATCTCTAGCTGGGCACAGTGGCACACGCCTGTAATACCAATGGCTCCGGAGGCAGAGGCAGGAGGATTGCAAGTTCGAGACCAGAGGCAGGCTGTGTAATTTAGCAAGACCCTGTCTCAAAAAGTAAAAAAAGAATGGACTGGGGGTACAGCTCAGTGGTACAGTACTTGCAAAGCATAAAAGCAAGAGGCCCTGTGTTCAACCTCCTGTAGCACTAAAAACAAAAACAAACAAACAAAAACAAAAACAAAAACAAAAAAAAAAGAAAGGAAGAAAGAAAGAAATTGAATCTCCAGTGATGGCTTGAGTGCTGTAGAATTACTAGACTCCCTACACCTCTGCACTTCTCATCACTTCAGAAAAAATAAAATCCTCCATTTGCTTAAATCATTGTTTAATTAGGTTTTCTGGTACTTGTGACTGAACATAATCATAATTAGTGAAAGCACAGGCATACTGTTTTGCTTGTAGATACACATTTGGTATATTCTCTTTGGTTGTATTTAAAACACAAACCCCCAAAATGAACTAATATGGAATTTATTTAATGATAACCTTAAATTTATATTGTTTATGAATGGATATTCTTTTCTAGCAACTAAGTGCTTAAAACCTATTCTTCTCCACTATATGCAATTTCTCTTAAAATTGTTTTATCCTCTTCATATTGTGTACACACATTGTCATGACATTAATTCATACTGGCTAGTTTGCTCCTTCAAGTAAAGACTATTCTACCTTTGAATTTTTAGCAGTCCTTCATGAATTAACATTAAACAGATTTCCTCTCTGAATTTTACTTGATAATGATCATCATCAGGAATCCCTTGAAGTGAGCTCTATCATTTCATACAAATGTGTTTAAATATACATTTTAAAAGCTTTTTGGAGAGGTGCAGCATCATTAGTTGCTATAATCTTCCAAATTTCCAAATGCTGACATTGACTAGTTTCTCTGTATTGTGGGTTTTTATCATCTCCTCTGTTAGGGAGGCTTCAAGTCTCTGCTTCTAAATCTTGTGCCGAGCTTGCCTGTGTTCTCTTTCTTATCTGGTAGTCACAGTTCATACATAGAAAGGGTCCTATGACTGTTCTGCTCAATTCAGGTCCAAGTGGGATCTGCCACATAACCAAAATGGTGATTTTCAATTCTCGAAGTTGTTCTGTGTCTATAATCCCACCCAGGAAACAAGATGAAAATGCCAGGAGGAAATTCATCTCTCCAGGGGTAATGATGAACTGTAGGACAACCAGAGAGTATTTCTGACAGTGGACACTTAACAATCTGGATCAGATAGACCACCAGGCTAAAAATGCAAATTCTGGAACAGGATTTTTAATAATGTGCCCAGGGTTATTTTTATGCACTTAAATTTGAGATCTACTAAATTCTCACTGTGTATATATAGTGTAATATGAATTCATGTGGTTTTAGTAACTTAAAGTTTAGCCCCCAATATTTCTTATGATTGGTTTTCACAGAAATAATCAAGGTGGATTTTAAAAAGCATTCACTGTGTTATATCTTTCATTTCACCCATTTCTTTTTTGTTTTAATTTTAGTAAAATATTTAAACTCTTCCATGTCATAATTTTTTCTTTCTTGCCTATTGAAAATTCCTGAGACAAATGTTGATTTTCCTCATTTTTTTCTTGCATTTTTTCCCTTTTGCCTTTTCCAAGTTTATTCATTTTCCTCAATTTCTATCTTGTTTCTATTATGTACTTAGGATTTTTAACATCAATTCTCTCTTTTTGCCTGCCTAGGCATGTTTTTAATTCTTCTTGTGGCTTATTTGCATAAGATTTTGTGCATTGAGATTTTTCTTCTGGTATCACAATTTGTTTCGTAGTTCAGCAATTCTTCATTTTTAACCATAATGTCTTTGTGAAAAGGGAAGGTATTTATTGAAGAGGGACATCCCAAAGGATTTGGTTAGTGTTTGTGACAGTAAGAGCAGTGACGGCTCTCCGTCAAATTATTTCATTACCAGATATAAAGGAAGAAGATACTTAATATATACTGAGGACTCACAAAGTCAAGTTTTGTATGAAGCTCTACCACTAGCATATATAAAAGTTAAAACAAGCCTGTAGCACTTGGAGCCCTTTAAATTCCCAACTTATGTTTTGAGTGTTAGATAAACCAAAGTGACAGATTATTTCAATGCAGACTAATTAACCCCCAGTTGTGACACATGAAAAAGAATTTCTTTGTTTTGCAAAAATTACCTCACTTCATGTTTTAGTGATTCATAGGCAAATACATTTCCTTATTTGAAAGATCCTTGTTTTTAGATCCTAAGAGACAATTTTGTTGTTGTTGTTGTTGTTGTTGTTGTTAGGCGCATCAATTTTACCATCACATAAAAGTCTGCTTAAATTGTAGACAAACTCATATCTCTAAATGTTATTCTCCTTTTGCTAGATGAGAACAATGACTGTCAATGAGGTTAAGAAAATTGCCCAAGATCATATGAGTTGGAGTTTGTTTATAATTCTTTATATATACAACACCTTCCAGAAGTGTCAAGAGGGATTAGTGATGGCAAGGGCAAAACTCATGTCCAGACAAATTCCATATTATCTAGCAATTTTAGGGTCTGGGATTTAGCTCAGTTGGTAGTGCGCTGCACTGCAGTCTCTGAGGTCCCAAATTCAACTCCCAGCACCACAAAAATGGGAGAAGGACCTGGCAATCCACTCCCAAGGCAATCCTGAGACAGTCAGCCACTGAAAACCGTACGAGGGTCGCTATGAGTCGGATACCGACTCGACGGCACTTAACAACAACAATAAGCAACTATATAGTACTGGGTATACACCCAAAGGAGACACTCATACTCTCACAATTATTGAAGCCTATTTACAAAGGTTAAAATATCGAATCACCCCAGGAGATGAATGGGTAGAGAAAATGTGGTATATACACAAAATGCAGGATGATTTGACTACCAAAAAAAAAAAAAAAAGAAAGAAAAGAAATCCCTTTTCCAGCATGGTACTCTGATTCCCAAGGTTTTCTTCGTTTACCACTTAAGGACAGGGATACCGTCAGAAATGTGTCTGTAGGTGATTTCATCATTGTGCAATCATGTTATTTAGGTTGTTAGATGCTGTAGAATCAGGTCCAACTCATAGTGATCTTTATAGGGTTTTCAATGGCTGATTGCTTCAGGATTGCTTTGGGAGTGGATTGCCTTTTTCCATTTTTGTATTGATGGGGATTGAACTCAGTTCCCCAGAGAGTGCAGTGTGGCACTATACTAACTGAGCTAAACCCCAGCCATCAAATATCATTGTTGTTGTTGTTAGGTGCCATCGAATCGGTATCTGACTCATAGCGATCCTACGTACAACAGGGGAAACACTAGTGTCAGTGCTTTTCTTCTGTTCATAGGGTTTTTAATGGTGCACTGATTTGGGGGAGTGGGTTGCCGGGTCTGTCTCCCAAGCCTACAGCACCTGGTGTTCCCAGGCAGTCTCCTATCCAAGTACTAACGAGGCCTGACCCTGCCTAGCTTCCAAGATCTGACAGGATCGGATGCCACAGGGCACTTATGTGCACCTAGATGTATAGCTTATCATACACCTGCAATACATGGTACAGCCTATTGCTCGTAGGCTACAAAGCAGCACAATACATTACTGTGCTGTATGCTCTATGCAACTGTAACATAATGTTCTGGTTATCTAAACATATCTGAACATAGAAAAGGCATAGTAAAACTATGCTATAAAAGGTCAGAAATAATACAACACAAATAGAGCCTGCAGGGCTACGAGTTATTGTAAGTGAATCAGTGAATGGTGAGTGTAAATGGCTAGGGCATGACTATACCTTACTGTAGACTTTATAAACACTGGATACTTAGGCTATCCTAAATTTGTTTTTATTTTATGTCTTCAATAATAAATTAATTTTAATATACTATCACTTTTTTACTTCATAAGCTCCATAACTATTTGATTCTGCTGTAATAAGACATAGCTTAAAATATGTTCATAACCATTCAAAAATATTTTCTTTCATTATATCATTATTCCATACATTATTTTCTATTTTTTAAATGTTTAGAAATAATCAAACACCTTAGAAAAATGGCTGAATGAGAGGATCCTTTCCTGTGAATCTGCCACAGAGAAGAATCATGACAACAAATGTAAACTGCCTTCCAAGGAGAAGGAGAAAGGGAGAGTTCTGGAAATTACTCCCCACAAAGCATGGAGAGTCAGAAAGGCTACCTAAAGAAACAGAACAAAGCAATTTCCAACGTCAATCCCAGGAAATGTTGAATGGGGAAGTGTCCAAATCCACTATCATAGCAGCAGACTAATCATTCTAACTGCAGAGTTCCACAGGCCTTACAAACATTCAGTCCAATTTGAGCAGCAGAATGGTCTAAAAAGTGACTCCTCTGCTTCAAAGAAGGAACCCACTTTGGGCCTCTACCAACCCTAGAACCTAAACTACTACAACAGAAATTGCCATCTTGGCTTAGGGGCCAGCAGGCAGATGCCTAACCCCATCACAAGGACATCTCACTGGGCAGAAGCCAGCCCCTTCAACACTGTAGCATAAGGACCAGTGGCTCCTGAAGCCACATGTCTAAACCCCACTGAAGCTTGCCCTGTGGGAAGTAGGGAAGGTCTTCCCAGCTGACAACCTTGGGATTGTAGCTCAGATGCATAGTCCTGCCTTCATCTGTGTCTATCCATCTGGGGTTGGATTACCTCCCAGATGCTTCTGCAGTTCCAGGAATGTGGCTAGTATTGGGTCAAATGACCACCAACACCTACACTTGCCCAGCAGGAAATATGGAAGTCTCCTCCCCAGCCTGAAGCCGTGGTGCAAAGGCTCAAGTTCACTCACACCTGTCCATCATGAGGCGGGAAACCACTTCCTGTAGCTCCAGGAATGTGACTACCAGTGGCCTGGACCCCTATAACCAATTGTGCTCACTGGCAGGAACTGGGTAGGTCTCCTTCTCTACTCACGGCTATAGGACTGCAGCAGCTGCTGAAAAAGCCTCAGCAGCCCTCTGCTTATCCCTAGGGACTTAAGGAAAGTCTCATCTGTTTCTGTAGCTCCAGGGTTGGGGCTGCCAATGCACTATTACCACTGGAGCTTGCCCCATGTGACCTAGGAGCATTCCTATCCATGTTATTCAATCCAAGTGTTCAAATTTTCAATGACTACCCTGCTTAGGGTAATTCTTTCAGATTTCCTAGTCTTTGTAACTTATTTTAGGTTACCATAATCCCCTTTTCTTTTCAGTCCTATCACTGGACTTTGTGCTGTTTTAACACAGTACCTATGACTGGGCAATTTATGACGAATAGAAATCTCCTGGCTGCCAGTTCTGAAGGCTGGGAAGTTTAAGATCAAAGGTCCAGTGTCGGAGACAGCCTTCATGCTGAATCATTCCACCACAGGAGGGCAAAGAGAGGGTAAGAGAAAGCCAGACAGGACCAAACTCACCTTTTGATGACACACCATTCCTATCTATGGTAGGGGGTGCTTATGACCTAATCACCTTTTTTGTTTTTTCTTTCAGTGCTGGGAATTGGAATCAAGGCTTCAATGATCATGCCAATCATTGTCTCTACAAATGATCTATAACTTTAGCTGCCAAAACTCCTCTTGAATGTCCCACCTCTCGATTCTATTACCAGGCAATTAAATTTCAGCATTATTTTTGAAGGAGACAAAGATTCAAATTACAGCATTTAGTAATTAGACAAATATATTTCAGAGTCGACTATGTGCTATTCTAGACACCTGGGATATACCAGTGAACAAAGCAGACAAAATTCCCTACTTGGTACAGACAAGGCTTCATGTTCATTAAAACCATCGGCTTCTCTTCTTGATTACACAGGAAGACCACATTTCCCAGATTCCTTTATAGGTAAGCAGGGCCATGCTATTGAGTTCCGGTTAATGTAAGAAATGGGAATATATGGTAATTCTTGGTCTAGTTTAAAAACTTCTCTGACAGCACTCATGGGAGGAACTGCTAGATGGGTCTGTGTTCCTAAAAGCATTACCAATGGGTCCAGTGACCATAAGAACGCCAGTGCTCCTCCCCATCCCTGTCATAGACACTACATTAGACCACAATGACAGAAACAAATCTGTTATATCAAGCAACAATTTTGATTAAGTTCTTCACACATTATTGTGAATTTTTTATGTGTCAATTTCCTAGGCTAAAGAGTCCAATTACTTAATCAAACATTAATCTGGGTATTGCTGGAAGGTATTTCGCAGATGTGGTTAACATCTATAATCGATTGACTTTAAGAGATTACCCTGGATAAATGCTGTGAATGGGCCTCAGGCCACAACTGGGTGATGGACTTATGAGCAGAAAATAAGGTTTCCTGGGGAAGAAGAAATTCTGCTTCAAGACTGTAATGTCAAATCCTGCCTGAATTTCCAGTCAGCTGGCCAGCCCTACAGGTTTCACCATTCTGGACCCACAATCACATGAGCCAATTCCTCAAGATAAGTAGCTTAATGTATGATTGTATCATTGTTGTTGTTGTTGTTGTTGTTGTTTTTAGGTGCCGTCAAGTCAGTATCCGACTCATAGCGACCCTCTGTACAACAGAGGAAACACTATTGTCAGTGCTTCTCTGCTGTTCATAGGGTTTTCAATGGCAGATTGATTTTTGGGAAGGGGTTGCCAGGTCCTTCTCCCAAGCCTACAGCACCTGGTATTCCCAGGAGGTCTCCCATCCAGGTACTAACCAGACCAGACCCTGCTTAGCTTCCGAGATCTGACAGGATCGGCTGTCACAATAGTGTTTCCCTGTTGTACAGAGGGTCACTATGAGTCGGATACTGACTCGATGGCAGGGCTATGGCTGCAGGCATCATTAATGTACGGTTGTATTAATCACATCTATCCTTCTATCTGCCTATCTCTCTAATGGGTCTGTTTCTCTGCAGAATTCTGGTACAGATTTTGGTATCAGAAGTTGAGTACTAATTTCCTAAGTCAGGTGTACCAAATTATGGCAGACTGAGTGGCATAAAACAACAGAAATATATTCTCCACTTGTATAGAAGCTAAAAGTTGTGAATCAAGGTGTGAGCCAGGCTATGCTCCATTGAAAGCCTTGGGGAAAGCACTTGTCCTCACCTGCTACAATGTCTGGTTACGGCTGTCCATCCTTGTGCTCATAGCTGGTGGCCAGATAACTCTAATCCTTGCCTCTGTCATCTCATAAAATTCTCTGTGTATCCTCCATGTCTTCAAATCTTTCTCTACTTATGAGGACACCAATCATTGGATTTAGGGCCCACCCTAATCCTGTACTATTTCATGGTAACTTGATTACATCTACAAAAATTATTTGAAAATAAAATGAGATCTGCCGGGCTTAGGACTTTCACATATCTTTTGGAGGGATACAAGGCAACCCATAACATCACAGCAATGAGCATTCTCTGATTAACAGAGAAAAACACACTAGGCACAAATGATAAACACTCATTTCAGGCTTGTTGCTAGATACTTAGGTGAACCCCCACCCTTTTTTTGAGAGTCTTGCTATATAGCCCAGGCTAGACTCAAACTGGCCATCCTTCTGCGTCTACCTCCCAAGTGCTGGGATTCTAGGCATGCACTACCAGGCCTAGCAACTCTTACCATTTTAACTTGGCTGGAGGTAGAGGATGCAACAGAGAATGCGACGCTCCTGTGCAGAAATGAATATCCGTGATGACATGAGAGAAAAATAAACTCTTCTGTGAATTCTTTGAGATTTTGGGATTTTCTTTTCCTTTTTTTTTTTTTCCCCGGTACTGAGGGTTGAACCCAAGGCCTTGAGCTTGCATGCTTTGCAAGTGCTGGACCACTGAGCTGCGCCCCCAGCCCTTTTTTTTTTTTTTTTTTTGAGACAGGGTCTCACTAAATTACACAGACTGTCTCTGGTCTCGAATTTGTGATCCTCCTGCTTCTGCCTGCCAAACAGCTGGGATTACAGGCATATGCCACCATGCCTGACACAAATTTTGTGATTTTCTTATAGCAATCAGAATAATCTCTTTAGTTACTCTGGCTTTGTGACTATTACATCCTAACTGGGCAAGATTGAAAATAAACAAAATAGCCAGGTACAGTGGCACATGCCTGTAATCCCAGTGACTCAGGATGTGGAAGCAATAGGATTGCGAGTTCAAGGCCAGGAGCAGCCTTAGTAAGACCCTGACTCAAAATAAAAATAAATACATGAAACAGTTAATAAATAAACAGAATAAACAAGTAAATTATGTACCATGTTTTATTAAATCTATAACATTGTTGATTATAGGTGCTGATGTAATTTAGAATTCTCAGTTTGCTAGGATTCTAGGCATGTACCATGATGCCCAGACTACATGTCTCTTTATTTTTCCAATTTTATAAAATAAATACTCATTGAGATTGTAAACAGAAAATGCTGATAAAAATCTTTAATCTGCATTTATTTTATGGCTTAAGTTGTGGTAGAAGTATAACACATGTTATTGAACTCCAAGCTTTGATACAATGTCCATTTATTTAAAGAAAATCTCTATTTTCCTAACCCAGTAAGCATTTGTTACTAGCTGAATATTAAAATGTTTCTTTATCCTTATCTTAAGAAAAGGTAATTGTCTTTCGAGATCCTATTATAGATTTGACTAATTACAAATCAAATTTCATATGTTAGTCAAACCTTAATATAACTTTCACTTGGGATGAGGCTGGCTCTCAAAAAAAATATACAGATTATGAGGGAGATATATATATATATATATATGTATATATATATATATATATATATGTATATTGTTGTTGTTAGGTGCCATCGAGTCAGTATCCGACTCATAGTCACCCTCTGTACAACAGGGAAACACTATTGTCAGTGCTTCTCTGCTGTTCATAGGGTTTTCAATGGCAGATTGATTTTTGGGAGGGGGTTGCCAGGTCCTTCTCCCAAGCCTACAGCACCTGGTGTTCCCAGGAGGTCTCCCATCCAGGTACTAACCAGGCCTGACCCTGCTTAGCTTCCGAGATCTGACGGGATTGGATGCCACAGGGCTACAGCTGCAGGCATATATATGTATATGTATGTATGTATATATATATATATATATACACATATACATACATACATATACATATATACATATACATATACACATACATATATACGTATACACATACATATACATATATACATACATACATATACATATGGGCTGGGATTTAGCTCAGTTGGTAGAGCACTGCGCTGCAGTCTCTGAGGTCCGGAGTTCAATTCCCAGCACCACAAAAAAACGGGAGAAGGACCCGGCAATCCACTCCGGAGGCAATCCTGAAACAGTCAGCCATTGAAAACCCTGTAAGGGTCGCTATGAGTTGGATACGGACTTGATGGCACCTAACAACAACAACATATACATATATACAAATATATATATATATATATATATATATATATATATATATACACACAAAAGTATATATTTGTGTATATATATATGTTGTATATGGGCTGGGATTTAGCTCAGTTAGTAGAGAGCTGCACTGCAGTCTCTGAGGTCCCGAGTTCAATTCCCAGCACCACAAAAATGGGAGAAGGGCCTGGCAATCCACTCCCAAGGCAATCCCGAAACAGTCCGCCATTGACAACCCTATGAGGGTCGCTATGAGTCGGATACCGACTCGACGGCACCTAACAACAACAACAATATGTTGTATATGTGTTGTATATATGTATATATATGTTGTATATATATACAACATATATATTTGTATATATATGTTGTATATACAAAAATATATATTTGTGTATATATATATATGTTGTTGTTGTTGTTGGGTGCCATCGAGTCAGTATCCGACTCATAGCGACCCTCATAGGGTTTTCAATGGCTGACTGTTTCGGGATTGCCTCGGGAGTGGATTGCTGGGCCCTTCTCCCATTTTTGTGGTGCTGGGAATCGAACTTGGGACCTCAGAGACTGCAGCACAGCACTCTACCAACTCAGCTAAATCCCAGCCCACATATATATATATATATATATATATATATACGTATATATATATATATATATATATACACACAAACAAACTAAATACACTTAGTGTTATAGCCTTAATGAAGTAAATACCCATAAATGTTTCATTTATAAACTTTAATAATTTCTCTTTAAATTGTGTATGAACCATAAATAATGAGCAACATAGTAAGATAGGGTTTTTTGTATATTTAAACTACATTTTCCACTTTACAGCAACTTCTCTAAATTTTTGTTGAGTATGAATCTGTCATGAAATTAACAGAAGCTTCCCTACTGTCATCTGAAGATAAACTTTTCCATACGAAAGAGATGGCCATCTATTGTCACCACACTAGAAGAACATTTAAAATGCCCTCAATGTCATTGTGAGTGGTACAAAAATCTTTTCTTTCTGTCTCTGCAGTACTTCTCTGAGGAAACACAGCATTACCAAGTTTGTAACTAACTATGTTTGGACAGTTCTGTATATATTGAAAATATTTTCTAGACTTGGCCTCTTACTGTACCTATACTGAGAATTTTAGTGTTCATTTATAATCTGTAAATCAGTCTGACTCACTAGTCTCTCTGTACTGTACAGATAAGCAAAAGCACCTTCATTTA
This sequence comes from Pedetes capensis, assembly GCA_007922755.1. Lineage (NCBI taxonomy): Eukaryota > Metazoa > Chordata > Mammalia > Rodentia > Pedetidae > Pedetes > Pedetes capensis. The sequence continues at coordinate 17,023 of VMDO01008515.1, forward strand.
CAAATATATTTATTTCTAAAAACCTGCTTTCAGTTCTTTTGTTGAAAAGACCAAAGTGACAAAGAGGATTTTAAGCTTAGTGCTAAGCAAATCAGCACAGAGTAATAGCATGAGCAAATATTCTAAATTCCCCAAATACAGCATACATCCTCTGTCTACTTCATAACAAACATTCTACTGGGCTGTTTTAACTGTGGATTTATTTTTCTGAACAAGCCACTTTCACATACCTTGATCTACAGAGATGTAGATTACCACTACTTCTGCATCATATCCTGTGACTCCCTTATTGTTAAGGGCGTGGATCTGATTCATAGGGACCCTACTTACAACAGCATAAAACACTCCCCAACACTGTGCCATGCCCAGCACTATGTCAGGGATTCTCTGCAATGGCTGATTGTTTTGAGATTCTTTCAGGACTGCGCTACCAGGTCCTTCTCCCATTTATTTTTCTTTTCTTTCTTTCTTTTTTTTTTCTTCAGTGTTGGGGATCAAACCCAGAGCCTCAGAGAGCACAGAGCAGCACTCTACCAACTGAGCTAAACCCCAGCACCCCCCTCCCTCTGTGACTCACTTTGTTGTTGTTATTGTTAGGTGCCCTTAAGTCAGGTCTGACTCATATTGACCCTCACAGGGTTTTCAATGGCTGAATATTTGAGGATTGTTTTGGGATTTAATTGCCACACCCTCCTCCTGTTTTTACCTGTTGCTGGAGATTGAACCCAGGGCCTCAGAGAGTGCAGAGCAACACTCTACCAACCGAGCCAGGAACCTAGGATTTCCTTTAATCTATATGACCCTTCAGTGGTCTGGGATTTAGCTCAGTTGGTAGAGCACTGGTCTGCAGTCTCTGAGGTCCTGGGTTCATTTCCCAGCACCGCAAAAATGGGAGAAGGACGTGGCAATCCACTCCCAAGGCAATCCCAAAATAATCAGCCATTGAAAACCCTGTGAGGGTCGATATGTGCCTGAAATGATTGGAGGGCACCTAACAAGAACAACAACAACATATGACCCTCAGGAGAAGGACCCGACAACCCACTCCCAAAAATGAATCCACCATTGAAAATTCTATGACTGGCAGAGAAGCACTGACAATAGTGTTTCACCTGTTGTGCATAGGTTGCTATGACTTGGACACTGACTCAATGGCACCTAACAACAACAACAACAACAACAACAACAACAACAACAACAACATATGACCCTTCAGTTCTAAAACTTCCTGCACCTTGCAACAAATGTTTTTCTTTTTTGAATCTCCTATTCTTTCCTGAATTACCACTAATCTTAATGGTCATTTGCACTGTTGTAACAGATACACTCAAAACATTTTCTAGTTTACCAGTTTTCCTCTGAACTAGTTAGTATGGTTGGCATGGACTGTATTCTCATTGCTTTTGCACACATTTCATTCTTTATCCTTCAAAATTATGATTATTGTCCAAATATTTATCAGGTAGCAACCATCACATTCCTTTCATTTTTCCCATCTATTATAGCTTGCACTCTTTCATAATTATATGCCTCTGTTAATGGGTTTGAAGCTCTCCCTTCTTTTGTACTTAACTGAACACAATGGAGTTAAACATCAGTTTTAAGAGGAATTCTCCAAACTCAGCAAAAATTCAACAAACTGGGTACAGGCTAAGAAAACAACTATGGTCAAAACTAAAAGTATTGTGCATGTTATTGGATTTTTGCTCTAAGCTGGTTTTTGTTACTGTAAAGAATAGTTGCTTAGTTGAAAAATCATACATGGAGGAGCATGTGCACTTGTGTTTGTGATTGTGTGTATCTGCGTCTGCTTCTTGTTCCATGCATGTGCATTCACTGTATTGTCTTGTTCTTGAAACTTTGGGGCTCTTTTATTATGAGGGAATTAGGGAAGCCATTGCTCACTATTCTTTTCTTGGGCCCTGCAAATTGGCAACTCTCAATTCACTAAGCCAATGATCAGCAAACATTTTTTTATTAAAAACTCAGAAAAGCCAGGTATGGTGGCACATATTTGTAATCTCCACACTCAGGAGGCAGAGTCCAGAGGATCAAGAGCCCCAGGTGAACCTGGAATACATATCAAGACTCTGTCTTCAAAAATAAAACATAATAAAATGCCAGAAGGATAATACTTTACACTTTGGGGAATATAAGATTTTTGTCACAACTAGTCAATACCTCAGTAGCACTACAGCAGTCATGGGTAATGTATAAACTGGTAAATAGGTTATGGTAAAAAACAAAATAAAACAAAAAAAACCTTCTTTTATGGACACTAGCACCTGAATGTTATACAGTTTCCAAATACTATGAAATATTCTTCTTATTTTGGCCTTTTTCAACCATTTGAAAAGTAAAATCATACTTTGCTTGTAGGTTACCTGAACAGAGTGGACCAAATTGGCCTATAGGTGGTAGGTTGCTGGCTCTTCATGAATGTCCTTTCGCTTTGATGCTATCAATCCACAACTCTGTTTCTTCAGTCAAAGCGATCTCTTTGGGCACATGGGACTGAATTTCAACTAAGTGTGACATTCCTTTTGATAGATATTATGCAACCCCTAACAGTGGTTTAGAGTTCTGGAAAAGCTAGAACTTTAGAAAAGCTACAAAGGAATTCTAAAGTGTGTTGTTTTTTCTGTTCTGCAAAGCTGAATGGCAGGCAGATGACACTAAAATGACCTTCCAAAAAGATCAGAACAACAAAAATGAAGGATCATGAAATCTAGACAGCCTCTGCCACCCACTGGCTCTGTGAAGAATACAATGAGGGAGAGAGACTATAAGATCTGCATAGATCTGTGATTCCAGACAAATTGCTTCCTCCTTCAAAGCCAAGACCAACCCAGGTGTTCTGATTCCAGGTCACCTCCAGCCACTTTTCATCTCCCAATTCTACTTCCTTTGGTAATATTTGTTGCTGAATACTCTCCTATTCTCAATGTAAAGCCTATAGTTTTAATATGAGACGTTGATAGAAGTGAAAATAGAATGTGCCAAACATGAATACAGTGAATGACATCTCAGAATATGCTGATTCAGTTCAGAGACAATCCACATATATAAAATTTCCTGTCTCATGCTGCCTTTGTGTATAGTTATTATAAAAGCATAGAGTCCCTCACAGGGGACATTTTTACTAAACATCTTCACACACTCTGACATCAAAACCAGTTCTTGCTCTCATCTAAGTGAGTGTATGAAATGTTATTTCTAACTCACTTCCATAGGCAGCTCCCAAGAAGAAAGTGGCACAATGATGAAAGATTCCCAATTTCTCGTCAGGATGGGTCCTGGAAAAAGGGTGATAGCCTCATTCTGCTGCTGTAAATCCTTCTTAGTAATGTATGAAATATATTTAATTTCTTAACATCTCTGAAAATGATGGATTATATTGAAGATGGAGATCACCTCTCCAAAAAACCAGAGAACCTCACTTCAAAATATATAAGTGGTTCCAAGTGTCTTTTCAACCCCAGCAGCTCAATCCAAATTGGGTCCAAGGAAAAAGTGACAAAGCCAATCATGGGAATACTGCCATCAGGTCAGCGCAGAGGAGCTGGATGCTCAGCACCTCCTAACTTCCCCCTTAGATTGGTAGAAAGAAGGTGGGTTTTCTTTCAAATTGGAGGAGGGAGAGGGGCCTCTGATCAGAGGAGCACGGCAGAACCTTGAGTGGTTGGTGATATTAAGGAGGACTGAAGACCATCCATATTAAGACAACTCGACTCTTCGTGACATTTCTTTTGCTCTCTTAACTTTTCCTTTTTATTAAGTTCAGTGACACTGTTTTATGCTCTAGCTTTCCTCAAATGCCAAATGATTCTTAGCTGTCTGTATTTGCAATTCACTCTTACTCTACCTGTGACATTTGCTAAGAGTGGAGACTTGGAGGGGGTAGAAATTGTCTCCACGCGAGCACCCCCAGGAGACCAAAGCTGGAGAATTAAAAGGCCAGCAGTGAGGGAAGAGGACTTGGTATTAGTCTCATGAGTGAACAGCTTAATAATTCAAGTTCTTCCTGCCACCAGCCCAAACTGGCATGTGTTACAGAGCATGGCTAAGGATAAATGAAGAAATCATTGGGCATAGCCTTTAAGAATAGGCAAGAGACCCCCAAAGAAGCACATCTTGAGATCCAAGGATTCCTCTTCAGAATAGCATAGTGCTCACTCTTCGTAAGAGCAAATGCACAATGCCATAATAATAATTGATAATCTTGGCATGATATGCCCAGGGCAATAGAACTACCAATTTGTATGCATTGATCTATGCTTTTTAAAAGAAGCAATACACCTCACAGAGGAAAAGATTAAAATAATTGGCTTTATCATTTTCCACAATCTAGCCTCACCTCCATTCTTCAGTGTGAAGCAAATTGAAAGACAGGGAATGTTGAACCAGCCATATTTTTTCTCTTGTCAGATTTTAATCTTCAAAATTATAGATTCAAATTTCAGCTGCTCATTCTTTCCAATTAATTTAATTTGGGGAAAATGAAACCATCTCAAAGATCAAAAATGAAAGATTTAGAGGGCATGGAAGTTATTTTTTCTCTGAAGAAAGAAGTACTTAAAATGTGTGAGCCATAACACAGAACATTTTAAGAAGTGTCAAAGTGTTGTGCCTTGGCATGGCAGGATTACCTGCAATAGTGGTTCAGTGGGTCAGGAGACATTTGCACTTGGAACCAGACTGGACTTCTGAGGCAGGGTTGGCTGTGGCAGGTCCTGAACAAAGGATCTTCAGGATAGCAGCTGGTACAGAGATTCCAGCAAGTAGGATGTTATCAGGCAGCTGCTGAGAGGCCAGGAAAGTAGTTGGCTTCAGAGAAGTCCACAGAGGTGGGGAGATGGGATATGGCTAGTAGCAGCAATATTTGCAGACTCTTTAGGCAGACAATATTAGTGGCATCTGTCAGTGGACAATAATACCTCACTTGGGTACTGTGTCTGGGTCAGGATTAAGACAGCATTCTTTGTAGGATTGATGAAAATAAAATAGCCCTTTAGGCCTAAAATAGCTAAGCAGAGTGCTAAGTAGAGCTGTTGCCATTTTGTATAATAAATGGAGAGTAGGGTCAGATGTGGTGGCACACGCCTATATTCCCAGCAACTCAGGAGGCAGAGGCTGGAGGATCTCATGTTTGAGGCCAGAGGCAGCCAGTATAATTTAGTGAGACCCTGTCTCAATTTAAAAAATAAAAAAGAGGCTGGCTGGGGATGTAGCTCAGTGTCAGAGTACTTACAAAGCATGGATAAGGACCCAGGTTCAGCCCTCAAGAACCACAAAATAAAAATAAAAAATAAAAATGGGAGAGTAGGCATATCTGAAAATTAATAGTGGATATGGACAGAATGTCTAGCAAATGGCCATATACTTTAACATTTTATCATGGATACCTAATAATTATATATATTTATGGGGTACAGTGTGATAATTTGACACATGTGCAGTGTACAATAATCAAATTAAGACAATTAACATTTTTATCTCCTGAAATATTTACCATTTATTTGTATAGGGCGGTTTTGAACACTTCTAATTCTTATAAGATATATAATAATTGTTGTAACTGTAGTCACCCACTGTGTTGTACAGCAATAGGTATTAAAGTATTGTTTTCTTTCTGACTTCTGTATATCAGTGCAAGGTTACAAGCCAGACTTCAGAATTAAGGACATCTTTTTAGAAGGCCATCCTGAAGTCCAAATACCCCAGGTATCAGAATGCTAATAAAAGATATCCACGGCAGCTGCAATAGAAAGATTGTTGATATGAAGTCTGAGAAAGGGTAAAATGGTCTGCTTGAATTGGGTGCTACGCACAGGTTCACATTTGCTTTGTAAGAAGGTTATAAAGTCATACTACCATTGTAATGTGGATTTTGATAGGACCTCTTTGAATCTACAGACTAATGAAGACTGTGATGTTCAGAATACACACACACACACACACACACAATTATATTTATATCTTTTTCTTTCTGTCTTGTCTTAACATTATGTCTTAAACACTTTCTCATATTAAATATATTTTTCAGATGCATCATTTAATTTTGTCAGAATAATACTCTACCCTACAGCAGCACAGTTATTTATATAAACAATCTCTTCTCATTGCCTATTTTTGAAGAGTTGCTATAATAAATAGTTATACATTGTTATTACATTATGTTATGACATTTCTATTTCCCTGCATGGAAATTACTGAATTATGGACCCTTTTAATCTTGCCATATATTAACATTAGTACATATTGTCATTTGCTTTCTAAAAAGGTTAAGTCAACTGGTACTCCCATCACTAGAAAATGACAGTACCTAGATGAGAGTGAATTTTCTGTTTTTTTTTTTTTTTTTTTTTTCTTGCATTACTAGGGGCTTCAACCCAGGGCCTCACAATACTTTGTAAATACATCTCCACTAATCTGCACCCCAGCCCCTTATTTATTTTTTATCTTGAGATAGGGTCTCAATAAATTACACAGGCTGCTGCTGGCTTCCAACTAGTGATCCTCCTGCCTCTGCCTTCTGAGTCACTGGGATTACAAGTGTGCACCACCACACCAGGCTAATTTTCAATGTGGTTTAAGAGAAACAGGCTGCTTAGGATAGAAAACGATGAGTAGGAAGGATATTTAGGCAAAATGATTGTGATCATGAGTTTGAGACCTTGGCCTAAGATTCCAGCTGAAACTTTGCTAAGGAACTCCCTGTCTCCATCTCCCTAAGATGAGGCATGAGCTGAAAGAGGGTCAGAGAATCTCTATCTTAACAAGAGCCATGTTTTAGCAAACTTTCATGTCTTTTCCATTCCCAGTAGTAGTAATCTAAATTCACACATTTCTAACAGAATGTTACTCATGAAACTTTTCAGCAACCGTTCCTGCTAATGCATTGCAAATGAAGAAAATAGGAACTATAAGGTGACATCTACAAGGCAGGTCTTCCTTGACATCAGGTGGACAACAAAAACAATTTGTAAATACATACATGCAAAAAGGTTCTCTCTTAAAGAAAATCATGCCACTGGTAATGTTACCCTAGGGAGGTAGGAAGTGAGGTGTGCACACACAACTGCTGAAGCAACATGACTTCAGTCCAAGCTGCACTGCTTTCCATCAGTATGGCCTTGGAAAAAATCGCTCCTCTCTCAGACACAGATTTCTCTCATAATAATAACAATGATATCTTAATATAATACAGAAGTATGCTTAAGAAATTGTGTTCCATAAGATGCTATGCATGCCTTCCAATATTATTTCTAATTAAATAATTATCGGGACATTTATTTAGATAGTCAGTTCACCTCAGAAGGAGGGAATGTTTTTGGCTATGGGTCAGCAGGCTCAGGTGCAGATGTCATTCCTACTAGGTAAGCAGCAATCTTGCCTCCCTAGAAGGTTGTTGAGGCCCCTGCCTAAAGGTTGTTGAGGGAGACTTGACTAGGTCAGTTCAGATACACCGTGTGGGTCTAGTCTCTTCAATGTCTCACTGACCTTGCTTCATAAAAATAATTATTATTTCAAATCTCATGCTAAAATGGACACAGGCCCTGGAAGAATGAAAATTCAGCAGGAGGTCCCATGCTGAGAACCTAGAATGTCAACATCAAGGAGGGGAATTCCCTCCCAGTTCAAAATAACACCAGCTAACAGCCTTCTCTACACACTTCCCATACTTTGTTCTATCCTTTTGTCTCAGATCTTGGTATTCATCTTTGCTATAAAAGATGGATATACCATATTGTTTTTAGGTGCTGTCAAGTCAGGTTCAACTCATAGTGACCCTATGTACAACAGAAAGAAATACTTCCTTGCTGTGCCATGCCTGGCACTATGTCAGTGCTTCTCTGCTATTCATATGGTTTGCAGGATGGTATCAAGAGTGTCCTTCTCCAGTTTTTGTGGTGCTGGAGATTGAACCCAGGGCCACAGAGAGCACAGAGCAATGCTCTACCAAGTGAGCCAGACCCCAGCTCCATATCTACCATAGAAAAGCTAAAAAGAATTTTTGAAGAAAAACTAGTTTTCTCTTCTTGGTTTGGCCAAACTGTAAATAAATCTGCATTTCCCATATTAATTTCTGTTCCTTAAACTTCATTTAATGTGGTGGGTTTTAGAGCATAGTGGTCATTTATAATCCTGATAAGCACCAGCTCAAATTAATTTGGTATGTGGTATAGATCAAGGTTCACAAATCTCAATGCTCCCCCAAATCAGGCAGAGACATATGTGAGTCCTGAGCAAGATGAAAGGCAAACAATTAGCAGTGGTGGGGATGGTTAGGTGGAAGGGTATTTTAAAAAGTGGATCCCATGACTAATGGAGGCATGTGGAATCAATTTGTCTTAGAAACACAGATCCACCCAAACAGAACACATGAGTAGGTAATCAGCCAAGGACTTCCCCATTTGTATCTCCTACCAGAGACCTCATTACAACTGTAGATATGTTCTTTGAGTCTTGTGTTAATGCTTCCAGTCCCCTAATTTGAAGCATTCCATAGCTTTAGGGATGCAGCCCTAACATGAAAGTTTGCCTAAATCAGTCCATTCAACTCTGCCTAGCAGGGAAGGAATTGCTTTAATTTTTATGGTAACATAGAGAAGTAGACATAAGCACATTGCACACCAGAATATAACTTCCAATGATCTTAGGCAATTATGAAATAACCCTGTATGCAGTCGTGGCTCATGACCACCAAGAGGTAAATATCAGTTCATTTATAGAGAAGGAAGCTGTTGAAAAAAAATAAAAACACTACCTATCTAACAGGGCTGGGATTTAGCTCAGTTGGTAGAGCACTGCGCTGCAGTCTCTGAGGTCCCAAGTTCAATTCCCAGCACCACAAAAAATGGGAGAAGAGCCTGGCAATCCACTCCCAAGGCAATCCCGAAACAGTCAGCCATTGAAAACCCTATGAGGGTCGCTATGAGTCGGATACCGACTCGACAGCACCTAACAACAACAACAACAACCTATCTAACATGTGATCAAGATAGGATTTTAACTTAGAAATTCTAACTACAAGTTTTCTACTCCTTCTAAATGATCATGCTGTAAATCATCTGGGTATGTGGATGTATAGCTCATGAATAGGTTTAGATTTAGTCTGTGATTTCCATTGAAACTAAATATTGAGCCATTGTCCTTGAGAGTAAAAATAATAATTCTATTGGTAGACATCAAATACTTTTTCTACATTGTTTTTGAACAGCTACAGTTTTGTTGGATATTAATGGAAATTACAAGAATAAGGATTTACAGACAAAGAAGTTTAAGATATTTTAGTGTGGACACAGATTAAACAGTTCAGGAGTACTCTAAGTTTCTAAGCTTTTCACATGATTTATACTTGTCCAAAGAAGAGAGTTTCTAATTTCTACATTATCTACAACTCAAGAAGTCATGAGACATACTGTGAAATATCATGTTAATATTAATGCTAGCCTTTTACCTCAATCAAAGATTACCATAAGAAGATACAGAACTCAGCTCCTCATGTAAATGCAAATGCATCTATGGAGTAGGTGTCTGATTATATTTGAGGTAACCTGTCCTCCCTCATGTACCTGGAAGCAAATCTCTCATTGGTTAGGACACAGTGATCACTTGTTACCTATAACCTTGGCATAACCTTGTACATAAACTAGTCAAAATGCAGCTTTTGATTGGCTTTGAGATTAGGCTAATTAATTTGGAAATCGTCTGCTCTGTCAAATTTATTAATCACAGTCAATGTTAGCTATAATCTCACAAAACCTAAGGGATCTAGATGTACTAATCTGCAGGTTACTCTCCAAACTGCAAAATACAATTCAAACTACTGTCTCTAATCCATCTGCCTGATATGTCTTCCAGTAGCTGTTTCTCACATTCTAAAACCATACCTCTAATACCACTAAAGGTGCTAGTCCTTCCAACATCAACAATGGACACTTCAACCTGGTTTTGAAATTCACCTTAATTTAATTCCTCTTTATCTGCTGAGATTTGTAGCCCATTATCCCTCAAAATGGCTGGTCTCATTGGTAAGCATCTTTAAGATTTTGATTATGTTCTTCTCCTAACCTGGAATTCATTGTGTTCTCTTTGATAATACAAATCCCAAATTAAACTCACTTATTACAGAAAACCATCCAGACCTAGTTTGCAAAGAATAAAATGGTAACTCAAAGGAGTTCAATAATTTTTTCAAGTTCATAAACCTGACAAATGGCAAATACAAGAGAGAAATTTAGGAGTGCAATGTTCCTAAATCCCTCTCTCTGCCACTGCCCCATGATTCAATTAGGTCTTTTTAAAAATCAGTAGAGTTAAAGTCAGTGAAAGCCACATAAGACTTTCTATCCACTACATGCCATTGAAGGATTGTATATAAAAGGCAAGGCAAAAATTGAGCCTGAAATCCCATTAACAAGAATATAATGAACACATGCGTAAAACCTAGAAGAGAAGTAGAACTGAACTACACAAGGGAAACTTTGTATCTACTGGGGGATCTTTTATTGCATATATTCCTTGTCATATTTTATAGTGATAATACCTTTTACTTCACATCAAATGTTCCTCACAGCAGCCGCAGTTCTGTCATCTGAACAGAGAAGAACCTGGGATATGTTTATATATAATTTAATTTTATTCCTTTGCCGGTTAAATTTTGCTCCTTTCTTTTTCCTTGGATAACTGTTCACTATTTTATTTTATAGCCTCATAAGAGCTTTCATGGTTAGTAAAATTCACATTTCAGCCAAGTGAAGAAACTTATCTGTGATTTAAAAACTTGAGTAACAACAAAATTTAAACAAATATCTGTCCCATTCTTATATTTGCAAGAGTGATGGTAGCACCATGTTTATTCTTGGTCCTGAAAGCCAAATTAGGAAAATCTATATGTAAAAAAATGAGCACCCAAGATGGTAGGTATGATGTAGCCACTCTGCTGGCCTTGGGTCTCGGACAAGCAGCTTCACCTTTCTGGCCTTCCTTGCAGTGAACTTAGAATTCTCTGTATATCCAAGACACTCCCACTGTGATCTTCTCTTGTCCCATGATCAGGCAGGGCCAGTAGTGAGCAGCATCAGAAAATAGCAACGAGTACTTCTCTCATTTGTGTCTCAATTTCTGGATAAATAATAAATTTTACACATGGCCAGGAGGATTTTTATAATAGAATGCATTTCACAGAAAGTCTTTTAATTTATTTTATGCTTGCTCTGGCCAATGTTGTGACCATGACAAGCTCTCTCTTTACTGTACCAATCACCCCGACCAGCTTTGGTCTTCATTTTCAAGGGGTACAGAATTCCAAGGAATGTCATTTGGAAATACTACATGGGGACAGCAGTGTCTTTCATCTGGTGTGACAGAAAGCTTATTCAGAAAATGAACAAAAGCATATAGAAAACACATGAAAATATTAACAGTGGTTGTCATTGCATGATGACACTAGAGTGGGCATATATTAAGTTGATAATGATTCATTTAAATTCAGTGAAACAAAAGGTTCCCATGAAATTACTTTTAATGAAAATATTAACCAGTTTAGTTTTGATTTATCTTATTTACATTGACTTTGGGAAATATTTTGATATCTGAACCTATTATATCTCTGCTTCCAATGAATTAACTATTGTTTTGGCTTCAGGGCAAGGTCAATTTCATTTATGAAAGCTATTTGAGATTTTGTTTTTAAATAATCCAAAACATCAAAAATAGCAGAATTATCACCAATATGCACAGTTAGTTACCACTGAAATTAAAAATCCTCACGCAGTTCAGAACAAGGTATCTTTTATTTCTGCAATCACTACAATACCTTACTTCATTTTTTGTTTCCTCCGTGTGGAGCCAAGGACAAAGGTGATCCAGACTGCCCTGGCTAGTGCTCTCATTAATGCTTAGCCTTCCTAGGACTTGCTCTGGGCTGGTCCTCACTGAGAAAGAGAAGACTTGCTGCTGGCTAATGAGACTTTAATATGTGCAAATGAGTCCTGCATTCATTTTTGTGCTCTTTCCTCCTTCCTAGGTGTTATCATACTTGATGGAAAGAGCTATGCCCCCTTTCCCCCATGACACCACTCACAAAAGTCCTATCAGAAATTCATACATGTTTTAAATTAACTACCAAGCCACATTAAAGAATACCCAAGCAGCTTGTTTAAAAAAGTCCGGGGGCTAGGAATGGTCAGATATGGATCCAGATGGGATTTGTGGCAAATTTATCTACAATCTGGGGCCAACTGTCCCCACCCCCTTCTTTGAGATGAAGTTTCATGTTATGTGAAATGAGAACAGAGATTAGCTGATTACTGTATCCTTCATATCAAACTGTTTATGATTATGAGTTTCTAATGCTTGAAAAAGCTTGAAAATAGCTAATCAAAATTTAATTTAAATATATAAATGCAAAAAAATTCAATTCCAGCAAACTGTTTAATCTTGCCCTCTCTAATGCTTTTCCTTTCAACTTCTTGAGCATAAAGCTTACTCTGATTCAACACAATAAGCTAAAATAATTCCAGAATGACAAGCAACAAGCATCTCGACCACATAATGTATGCTAAATGTACCAACTGGGTTTTTTAAAAATAAATATGGAGAAAATTATTCCATTATACATTATCCATTATACATTAACATAAAATGTATAGGTAGTAATCATTTTTATAGCTGTGACTAAATATAATTTTATTTATTTCTCATGTAATAGGTTCATCTGTATAACACTTTTAGGCAATGATTATATGTTACATAATAATGTTGTTGTTGTTAGGTGCTGTCAAGTCAGTATCTGAATCATAGCTACCCTATATACAACAGGCAAAACATGATTGGTACTGCTTCTCTGCTCTTCATAGGGTTTTCAGTTGTTGATTGTTTTGGGGGAGTGGGTTGCTGGTCCTTCTCCCAAGCCTACAGCACCTGTTGCTCCAAGGTGGTCTCCCATCCAAGTACTAACCAGGACCCACCCGGCTTAACTTCCAAGATCTGAAGGGATCAGATGCCACAGTGGTATGGCTGTAGGCATTACATGATAGTATGTGCTACAAAATATGTTTTATCCTTTTCCTATTGAAATACATGCCGGGATAGATCAGTTGGCAGAGCATCAGACTTTTAAGCTGAGGGACCAGGGTTCATGTCCCTGTTCGGGTGCTCACGTTTGCCTGCAGTGATACTACTGTGGCATCTGATCCCCACAGATCTTGGAAGCTAAGCAGGGTGGGGCCTGGTTAGTACTTGGATGGGAGACCGCCTGGAACACTAGGTGCTGTAGGCTTGGGAGAAAGACCAGGCAACCCACTCCCAGAAAACAATTAGCCATTAAAACCCTATGAATAGCAGAGAAACACTGACAATACTGTTTTGTCTTTTGCACATAGGGTCTCTATGAGTTAGACACTAACTTGATAGCACCTAACAACAACCATTGAAATACATAAATAGATATGCAATTTGACTGAGACATATTTTGAGTATTAACCTGCCTGTACTTTGATCTCTATGACTGAAAATCTTCTATAAAATATTTGAGAGCAAAACAGAGAACACAGAAGTCTACTCTTGATAGTTCAAACATATAAAGAACTTCTACAGGGCTGCCTCACCTTTTTTTTTTTTTTTTTTTTTTTTTGGCAGTACTGGGGTTTGAACTCGGGGCCTTGTGCTTGCATGCTTTGCAAGTGCTGTAACACTGAGCTACACCCTCATCCCATTTTTTTTCTTTTTTTACTTTTTGAGTCAGGGTCTCACTAAGTTACACAGACTGCCTCTGGTCTCGAAGTTAGGATCCTCCTGCCTCTGCCTCCCGAGCTGCTGGGATTACAGGCTTGTGCCACTGCACCCGGCTCAGGCTGCCTTACTTTTAGGATGGACACCAATTCTCAGAACTCTGCCTTGGACATCTGTGCTCATACACAGCTTCTACTACTTCCTCAATTACCATATTGTACATGTCATTCTATGAGTCATCTGTCTCATTACTAGACACAAAGGTTCAGTATAGAAGATTTATTGAGGAGTGCACTCGGAAACAATAATCATAATATAGGAACAATCAGAACTAGAAAGAGGTAAAAATTCTCTCAAAATGGATCAAAGATACAAATTTAAGAGCTAAAACTATAAAAAAGGTTTTTTGAAAACTAGAAATAAGCTTTCATGATTTGGGGTTAAGCGATGATTTTTTTACAGATTTGACATCAAAAGCAAAATAAACAAAAGAAAAAAATTGATTTTACTTCAACAAAACTTAAAATATTCATATTTAAAAGATCAGCCTAGAGTGTAGCTCAGTAATAGAGTGTTAACCTCACATACACAAGGTCTGGGGTTCCAGCCTCAGCACTGCAAAAACAATAAAATAAAATAATGTGTAAAAGAACATCATGAATGAAATATAGTGACAAGATATAGTATGGGAGGAAACATTTGTACCCCATACATTTATAAGAGGACTTATATGGCAAATACATAAAGAGCTTTTACATCTCAACAATTAGATAACTCCAATTTAAAACTGGGTAAAAATATTTGCATAGACATTTTTTTCACAGAATATACACAAATGATCAGTAAGCACATGTAAAAGATGCTCAAAATTTCTGTTATTAGGCAAATGAAATCAAAGCCAGAATGGGATACCACTTCATACCCACTAGAGAGATAGAATCAAACAAAAATAAAAGCAAGTTTGGGGAAGGATCTGAACAAATCAGACCCTTCATTCATTACTGTTGAGAGTGAAAAAAAGGTACAGCTCCTTTGTAAAAGAGTTTGACAATTCTTCAAAATGTTAAACAGAGTTGCCATATAACTCAGCAATTCCATTTCAGGGTATACACACAGAAAATAAAAACCAAATGTCCACATAAACAGTTGTACACAAATTTTAAAAATCTACACTATTTATAATAGACAAAAGGAAGGAACAACCCAAATAATGATAAACTAATGAAAAGATAAACTGTGGTGCAACCAAAATGAATGAAATGGTGCCGGGCATAACACAGTGTCAGAGAGTGTTTCATGCTCTTGTACACAGGGTCGCTATGAGTTGGACACAAGAGGAGGGCACCTAACAACAATAACAACAACAACAATAACAACAACACACACACAGAGGCTGTGAGTTAGCTAATTAATAGAATGCTACTTTTCGTACTCTGAAGCCCTGGGTTTGATGCTTCTGGAAAAGGACCTGATATCCCACTCCCCAAAACAATCCCAAAACAATCAACCACTGAAATCCCTATGAATAGCAGAGAAGAACTTGACATAATGTCAGGCATGGCACAGTGTCAGGGAGTGTTTTGTTATGTTGTACATAGGGTCGCTATGAGTCAGAACCAATTCAACAGCACCTAACAACAACAACAACATATACACATACATACATACAAACCTGTGGTGTCCAAAAATATGTACACATTTCAACACATGCATGCATTAGTTTTTGAATTTTAATTAAATTAGGTAGCAATGTGTAGTATGATATTTGCTCAGAAGATGGCATTAATCAAATAACTACTATATCACCACATGACAGGCAGGACAACCAAAGATATCAGTGGAAGCATGGCTGTTGTTCAAGAAGGACAAGACCATTTTGAACTGGTATTTGAAATTTGAGAACATTGTAGAAGTTCACCTACAATGGAGGTATGAAAATGCAACAAAATCTGCAACATGCCTAACAATTGCACGCATTTGTGATAAGTTTGAGAGGCAGGGTACTGCTGTGTGTGATATGCAGAAAGGAAGATCCAGGCCACCTCACAATGCTATAAGACCTGATTTTTCTGCTCTGGTAACCACTTTGAGCACCTTTTCTAATTTTAGAAGTCAAATGTGATTTGTATTCACCTTTTGTTATCTGTATATATTGAATATTATAATTTTAATAGTTATTTCTTAAAATATGTATATTTATTTTGGCACCCTTTGTATATATGAAGTATTCAAAACCAGCAAATCCAGAAACAAAAACTACTAGATTAGTGGTTTCCAGAGGAGGCAACTTCTATAGGTATTGATGTTGTTGTTGTTGTTAGGTGCCGTCGAGTCGTATCCAACTCATAGCAACCTTCATAGGGTTTTCAATGGCTGACTGTTTCGGGATTGCCTTGGGAGTGGATTTCTAGGTCCTTCTCCCATTTTTTGTGGTGCTGGGAATTGAACTCAGGACCTCAGAGACTGCAGCTCAGTACTCTACCAACTGAGCTAAATCCCAGCCCATGGGTATTGATAGGGGGGATAAAAGTGGTCCAGAACTAGAGAGTGGTGATATCTGCTTTGTGACTACATTAAAATCATCAAATTTCACACTTTAAAAGACTATAGGTTGTATGTGAACTGTAGGTTTGTGTTTATATGAATTCCCATCACGCTTTATCCCAAACAGATGTACAATATTTGCTGTAAAAAAAGTCCCAGTGGGCTTACTGCAAATTAAAAATAAATAAATAAATAAGAAAAAGAAGAAAGGAAAGGAAAGAAAAAGAATAATGGAAAGGCAAAGAAAGAAAAGGGAAGGAAAGGAAAGGAAAAAGGAAAAGGAAATGAAAAAGAAAAGGAAAAGGAAAAGGAAAAAGAACTGGACCTAAAGATAAACTGAATCATACTATAGTTGCAACTGAGACTTCAGCCAAGCCCTGGGGTTGCTCTAAAGACAGCACAGTTGTGAGATTAGACAAGAAGCTGAGCTCCTGTCTCTCTACCAGCTGTGGGAGCCTGGCTGACCCTCTGGCAGCTATCCCCAGCAAAAGTAATCCCTGGCAAGGGATCCACCTGTCAACTGTCATTTGTTGGCAGGCAACCATCTCTGGATCTGGGAGAAAGAGTACCATAATCCTAATAGTAGAGACAGGAACTCATGGCAAACCACAATTATGAAACATGAAGAGTCATCAGTCTTCCTCTGTACTCTTCCAGCTCTGTAGGAACCCCATCTGAAACATTCACCATCATATTCCTGTCTCTTGACAGATGTTAAATGAGCCATTGGTGCTTCTTTTTTTTGTTGCTCCTTTAGGATCCTACATGCTGATCTTCCAGGTCTACTCTGGCTTTGTTCTGGGTTGTTATAAACCCAAAGGGCTTCTGCCTTACTTTCAAAACATCCAGCCCTCAATGATATTCACTTTTTCCTTTCAGTAACTTTCATTCCCAAACCTTCCAGTTCTGTAGGTACCGAAGACACGCCATTTGCATTTGTTGTCTGCCCAAAGCTGGGATAACCTTAAGGAAGGTGTTGCCATCCTTGATTCTCAGAGGAGAAAAGTGAGCAGGTCGGGCAGTTTGAAAAGAAATACCCAGAGGATTTCTACAGTGGACGAAGGAAAGGTAAAATAGGAATTAATAAATTAGTACATACACCAGGTACATTAGACATTTGGATTGTTGAACCATCCTGTAAGCCCCAATGTAGTTGAGAGTACTAAGGATATTAAATGGCTTATTCAAGCTCACAGCACTCTTATGAAGCCCAAGGAATCAGAACAAGAGAAAAGGACCTTAGTGCTTCTTGAGATTAGGCTGGTGCTTGCAGGAAGAGAGGTTCCCAGAAAGGACTGTGACTTAGCTCCAAATTGTCTGGGTTTGCTATGGCCCAAAATTCTAAATAAGCCACCCAGACCCTAGGCCAGGTTAGTCATGGGATGGGTGGAACTGACCACAGCTCTGGCTGGGAAGGCTGGGCAGATCTGCAGCAGGTTTACACACTCACCACACCAAAGGCTGCAGCCTGCATTAGACCTCTGCCCACCCACCCAGAGTATGTGCCTCCCATTTCCAAGGCTGAATATCTGGCAATCCAATTCAGCCTGCCACAGTTCACCTCTAGGAAGTTCATCTGCAATAATCCTACAAACCATATTCAGAAAGTTGTAACTACACAGGTCCTGAGGAGGAAAGCAGGGTGGAGGCCTGAGTATCATAGCACCAGGATGCATTTACATCTTTCTACTTCTAGGATGTGGACCCCTGATTCGGGGTTCTATCCCTGATGGACAGCTGCTCCAGGAGTTGCCAACAGCTGAGGCAGATCTGTTCACCCATTTATCCGAGCTTTTCCTGTTCCTGATCCCAGGATGGGTCCACCTTAAATGTGCTGTGGCAACTCCCCTTCCTGGCTCCAAGAGCTGCCCTGAACCCCAGGTTTGTTTGGTTTCAGACCTCTGGAAAGTGGTGCTGAAGACACTCCTGAGGGCCCTCATTTCTTTTTGGGTAAGTGTTCCTGTTGTCCCCTCCTCTGAGAATGTGCTAGTCATTTCCTTTGTAAGTCCAGACTCCCCTCTTCCACACTAATCACTTCCATTGTTTTACAGAGGAATCAAAACCCTCTCTGTTTTGGTCCTAAAGGTCTCTATTGGTTGGTAGGTCTTTAACAAAATCAAAGATCAAACTGGGCATAAGTATTGTTCTGGAATTCATGACTGCCTTTTATAAGCCTACCTGGCTAGAAGGGGGAAAAGGAACATTCAATCTTCCTAACACATTTCACAAAAGCAATTGCTTATATCAAATAGAGAAGCAGAAACAGAGTATCAGCCTGTACATGTATTTTGTCATATTTTAGCTTCACAACAATGATAAGTATAAGTTGGTGCTGTTTCCATCTTTGAATGGGATGACAGAGTCAAGTAAGTTAAATGACTTGCTTGGTTCTATGCAGATATTAAATGAAATATCACAATTCCTTCCTGGGATTCTTAGACTCCCAGATTATCCTTCTTTGCGCACTATAGGACCAGCTTTCTAAATAGGCTTACATATGTTGTTGTGGGGTGCAGTGGAGTCACACAGTGACCCTCATAGGGTTTTCAATAGCTGATTGTTTCAGGATTGCTTCAGGAGTAGATTGCCACGTCCTTCTCCCGTTTTTGAGGTGCTGGGTATCTAACCGAGGGCCCCAGAGAGTGCACAGTAGCATGCTACCAATTGAGCTAAATCCCAGCAGCCCAGGCTTACTTATGCCATTATTAGATGTAGCAACCCTCATAGGATTTTCAATGGCTGATTGTTTGGGGATTACTTGGGGAGGGGAATGCCACATCCTTCTTCTGGTTTTCTGCCCTGATGGAGACTGAACCGAAGTCCTCAGAGAGTGTAGAGCAGCATGCTACCAACTGTGACAAACCCCAGCCCAGGCTTAAATATAAGCATATCCTATTATTCTTAATAAGTTTACAGATTGCCAGGATATTTCCTCAAAACAGATTCGGTAAATCTCAGGAGATTCCTAGGAATTTGTGATTTTTCTTTTTCAAAAGGTAAGAATAGGCACATCACTCAACCAGGCTCTACTGCTGTCCTTCACATTCCAGGTGACACAGATGCCTAAGTTAGGAAGCAGTTCTACATTTTGAAAGCAGAGCCAGGGTTGGATCGAAAGCAATGTGGAGAAGGAACTGGATTTAAGAAATCAGTAGTACAGAAATTTATTCTGATATGCAAGTAAGAGAGAATGAAGTCTTGCATGTAAAGAAGGACAGTAACCTGGCAAAAGTAAAGGGCAGTGTGACACCGTGGGGCAGGTGGAGGACATGTGAGTCGGGTTGTGTTTCAATGACAGCCTGTAGGTCCCTTTATTCAGGTGAGTTCTGGCAGATGGTGCTTGAAATAAAATGAGGTCATGGAATGGCTGGAAAAGAATAGGAAATAAATGCTTTGCTTGAATTGGACAGTAGAATTTAAGCCATTTTTAATATTTTTCTCTGTCTTTAAACATTGTTTTTAAAATGGCTACTATTCTTACCATGCACTGAAAATTGTTTTTGATCTTATACTTACAAAGTACTGGAACAAAACAATAACATAAATCTGAATTGAAGCAAGAGAAAACTCTCACTTTATCATCTTATCTATTGTCTAACGAGAAACTGCAGAAAAAGATTAAAGGGAAGGTCACCTTTCATTTAGCAGAAGGAAATGTATGCAGAGAGCTGATGTCCTGAACTACTTAATAAAGTGAACTCAAATCTGGAACCATCAACACTCAAAAATGAGTCATTTCAATAAGTAGATGACAGCCAATAGGTAGTGGAGAATACTTAACTAATGGTATTTCTATCCTAAGTGGTATTGATATAATTCAGGTGTTTTAAGAGCACTGATTTAAATGAAGAAGCAATTTCAATTGATTGAGAGAAGAATTTGTGAGCTTCCCTTAAAGTAAACATGAGCTTATTATCTGCATTTCTTGCTAGACAAGGTCTGAGGGCACTAATTTCAGGATTTAGATGTTGCTTAAAGCAGGTAAAATAAATATAAGAGAGATCTAAGTTATAACATACAGGGAGACAATCAGCACAAAAAGGTCCACTGCAAATATGAAACAATGAAAAATAAAGCTAAAAAATAGCTAACTTTGTTAACTTAACATATGTTATACACTGTCATGTGTTTATTTCATATAATCCTCACAGCAATGAGGAGATAGTGTTCACAGATCGAGCGAATAAGCCTTAGAATTTGTAATTTAGTGTAACCAAAAGTGATGTAATAGTTGCATAATGGAAAAAACCAATGTGGTATTACTCTGTACCCTACCAACATTTACCAAGAAAGGGGGAAACATGTAAAATAAAATAAAATGTCAAAAAAAAGAATTTGTAACATATCAGAAAACAATAACTGAGAAATTCAGGTTCTAAGTTATTCATCTGATAAGCGGAATCAACTTTTCAAAGAACTATTCCACTCCTCTCCTTTGCTATTTGAAGAGCTCCTCAATTTTGTTCATTAGGTTTATTACTCTTAAAAGCCATCCTCTATCTAGTGTCATGCCCTTCATGCATTCTTCAAATTTTCTCACATCTATCCACTGAGCTTTTCCAGTTTTGGGGGTTCAGTTCTGTCTGTTCATCTTTCTAAAGTCCTCCCAGGATTCTGTTTCCTATACAAGTCCTCTTTCTCTTCATCCTTGGATGGTGAATTTCCGTAATTCCCTCATATGCCAATTGTAGTACTTGAACTTAGTTTTGATGATTCCCTTTCAATGCTACTTTCTATTTTCTAAATCTAATAATCGCCCTGGGTGCTAAGCATGTATGTTTACAGAACACATAAACAAAACCTCTTGCTATGGAACTTAGCACTTCTGGGAGGGTACAATGTTTGTCATTATTAGCACTAACAATAAAAATTATAATAATTTCTTTTTATAATTACTTTAAAATCCTTCCACATCCAGTATCTCATTTATTATAAGATATGCTATGGCTTAAATCTAAAATGTCTCCCCAAAATCATGTGTTTGAACACTTGGTCCCTAGCTGGTGGCGCTTTTCTGGAAGGCTATGGAACTTTGTGAGGTGGCACCTAGCTTTGTGTAAGTAGGTCACTGGGGTGAGAATTTAGGGATTTTATGTGGGTACCTGGGGCTGGGATTTAGCTCAGTTGGTAGAGTGCTGCGCTGCAGTCTCTGAGGTCCCGAGTTCAATTCCCAGCACCGCAAAAATGGAAGAAGGACCTGGCAATCCACTTCCAAGACAATCCCGAAACAGTCAGCCATTGAAAACCCTATGAGAGTTGCTATGAGTCGGATACCGATTCGATGGCACCTAACAACAACAACAATGTGGGTACCTGGTTCTGTTATCTCTTTCTGCTTCCTCATCACCAAGATGTGAGGTTCTCTTTCACAGGCCCTGCCACCCACTCTATGGCTATGCCTGCCTTACTGTCACATAATCCTGCCTCTATGAGTGGAAATCTTCTACACTGTGAGGCCCAATAAACCATTTCTCCCATAAATTTGGTTCTGTAAGGTATTTTTCCACAGTGATGCACAAGCTGACTAACACCATATTGTTGCTGTTGTTAGGTGCCCTAGAGTCGGTGTCTGACTCATAGCAACCCTACATATAACAGACGCAACACTGTTGTCAGTGCTTCTCTGCTATTCATAGTGTTTTCAATGGCTGATTATTTTTTAGGAGTGGGTTGCCGGGTCCTTCTCTCAAGCCTACAGCACCTGGTGTTCCCAGGCAGTCTCCCATCCAAGTACTAACCAGGTCCAATCCTGTTTAGCTTCCAAGATGTGACAGGATAGGACACCACAGTGGTGCAGCTGCAGGCAACACCATATTATTACCTCATTAAATATGTATAAGAATCTTGGATACATATTACTATATTTTACTTTAATTACCATATTAAATATAATAGATAATATTTCTCTCATGTTAGCCCTAAGGGAAGGAATGATAAGAGAGGATATAATCATTGGTACAAGATTACATTGTTGGAAAATTGTACTTGGCTTTGGTGCCTCTCTTAGGGTCGGCACTCAATAAATATTTAATAAATGAGTAAATGAATAAGCTTATATTCAAATTAGGCTTTCTAACTCCAAATTTTCTACCACACCATTCAGGATGATTTAGTTGAGAGTATATATATGATTATGTTTTCCTCACAAAGTCTTATTCCAGTGTAGTTTACATGGCTTTCATTTTGCAACATTTCACAATTAGTTTCAGTGAATGTCAAACTCATTAGCCAATTTAGAGAGAGAGAACAACAGCTATTTTAACTTTAACAGGACTAAATTCTCCATTAATGAAGATTAAAAAAAATAATGGGGGCTTCCCACAAGCTTAATCTTGAAAACTTCGCAGTCTAAATGATCCCAATTACAAAATCTTTGTCAACTGTGATCTTTAAAATTTTCCTAAAGGCATTATCATAATTTAGGATTTGAAAAATCATTGAAATATATCTATCTTTTTCAAAGTAAATGGAATGTATTTAGAATAAGTCAGTAGATTTCTCTCCAAAGCAAAAATCAAAATGCAAATAAACTTGTATGAACAATCAACTGTGTTTAACACTTAGAGCACTACACAGGTGTGAGGGAAATTTGATCTTCTCAATGGCACATTGGCTAGGCCAAGCCTGGATAAGGCAAGATGGTTTGTGGGAGAGTGGAAAATGTTATGTAGTTTGCTATTCATTAAAACCAGAAATCTGAGGGAAATAGGCAGGTAGATCTGTCTAGCTCAGGAATTTATGCATAAATTAAAAGATGCTAATTTGGAGCTTTATTTATTTTTCAGTACTGGAGGTTGAAACCAGGGCCTCACACATGCTAGGCAAGTGCTCTACCATTGAGCTACTCCCCCAGTCCCTTTTTAATTATTTTATTTTGAGATAAGGACTTGCTACCTTACACAGGCTGTTTTTGATCTTTAATTTGTGATCCTCCTGCCTCAGCCTCTGGACTCTGGGATTACAGGCATGAGCCATAGTGCCCTGCATAATTTGGAGCTTTATAGGGAGAAAAAAATTGAAAAGCTCCCAGTAAAATACAACATACATATGTAAACATACTTAATTTTTTAAGGAGAAATTTAAATCAAGAGTTTTATTTCAGATTCTGGTCTAGGCATTTCTTGAGAAAAAAAAAATAATGAACAGCCATGATCCACATGTCCAAAAGAAGGGAAGTAGGGCCCATCCCATCCTATCTGGATTCCGTTTCACAGGCCTCCTGTCCTACTCCTCCAGTTTGAACCTTCCTGCAAATTGAGCTGTCCCCTTCCATAGCTTAATCACTCATCATAAATGGTTCATGCTCTTTGATGCATAACAAAGCCCTGTTTTCCTAACATAAGAAAGCTGGGTCTGTGGTGGTTCTCCAAAGATCACTTATGCTTTGATTCCCACAGAGCTTCCCATGGGAACTGCTGTTGAGGAGGCACCAAGGGAGATGTCCCAAAGGCCTTTCCATCAGGAAGGGTCAGTCCATGCTTGAAGTTTCTAGCAAAATAGCCGTCTAGAGGGATGGTGCATGCACGATCCTGACTTACCTCCTTACCAAGAGTTGCTCTTTTTATCATCTAACCCATTTTTAATTAGTGTTATGGGGCACCAATCTCCATTCTTCCTGGGGAAAAGTTAAGAGTCCAGGTTTATCTGAATCAAACTTGGGACAATTAGAACATAATTGGCCAGCAGTAGAGTTAATAGAAAAATAAAACACATGTATGTTGTTGTTAGGTGCTGTCATGTCCAAATCATAGCAACCCTCATAGGATTTTCAATGGTTGATTGTTTCGGGATTGCCTCTGGAGTAGATTGCCACGTCCTTCTCCCAAAAATACATATATAGGAGAGAGAAAAAAGAACTCATAAGACAAATGCCAGGAACTGGGCCATAGATCTCTGACAAGAGTAAGATTTATATGGAATGAACATTTACATTATTCAAGCTTAAAATACAGAAAAAAGTCTACCTTATTAGGGCTTTAGTTCTAACTAACATCCTCAGTTTTTGTGGGGTTCTACTCCTAGTTCAGATACCATTTATTAAGCAAATTATTTAATATCATTGAGCTTCTATTTTCTTAGCTATTAAATGATAATTTTGCTGTTGAAACTTATAGCTTGGGAAAGAACCAGTAAATGGAGGATGCAGAAACGGATTCCTCTAAACAAAAGCTCCAAAGTCCTTCCTGATCTAGGAGGGGCTATTCCTCAGAATAATATTAGTAGAATTGCTAAATTTAAAAAGAAGAGTTAAATGCATAATGCACCCCCCAAAGGGGGGATAACATTCCATCTGTATAGAAAAGAGGTGCATATTTAGTGTTTATAACCCAAACTGATTGTTCTTTCTACTTCAAAAAGAAGTATATTTTTATTCAGAAAATACTTTGTCACTGCTTAGTACAGTTCCCATTTAAGAAAGTATCTACATGGTCTGCCTGTGAAATGGAAATTTCTTAGGACTGATCTGGGAGAAGAAGGACTGAAAGACACTACATGTATGGAAATATGATAATAATACTGGGATTTCTAGGGAAAAGGGAATGGAGATCAGAAGTTCTTGACATTAGGAGAGGGAAGGAGAGAGATCCAGCCACATAGAAACAGATGGAGAACCCAATAGGAAAGTCAGGAAGAGAGAATTTTGGTTGGAGTTAGATAGTTTACACACACAAAAATTAACAAGCATCACATGTTTCATTTTCAGATTTCTTGGTTTTCTTTAGTTATAGTATGCTGCTAAGTAAATGCCACACTTCCCAAAAGTTCCCTATTCCTTTGGAAAATGGTGGGGAATTTATGAAAAGTGGCCTTACCTCATATTTGGCTCAAAGAGTAAGAAGCAATTATGGAGGAAGGTGGTTGGGGAGATCTCAAGTTCAAGTGGAACGGTAAATTAAAGCCAACAGCACCTGGGACATTTATAGAAATTCTTTTTTTTTTTTTTTTTTTTGCAGTACTGGAGGTTGAACCTAGTGCCTCATGCCTGCATGCTTTGCAAGTGCTGGACCACTGAGCTGCACCCCAGCCCATTTTTTTTTTACTTTTTGAGACAGGGTCTCACTAAGTTATGCAGACTGTCTCTGGTCTCGAACTTGCAACCCTCCTGCCTCCACCTCCTGAGCCACTGGGATTACACGCATGTGCCACCGTGCGCAGCTATTTATAGAAATTCTCATGATGATGATGATGATAGACAGACTAGCTTCGGCATTAGCAGGCAATATAGAGGACAAGGGGACTGAAAATAATTCCTGCCTTTCTATCATGATGAACAGGCCACAAGGGTGTCTGAGGACCTTGGAAGGACATTTTCACAAGGATTCCACACCCTACCCAAGCCTTTGAGTCATTTATAAAACAAAGATGCTAGGCACGTGTCACACTAGGTACACAGAGCTGGGCATCCAGGGCTGATGTCACACTGGGTGTTCCTCAGTTTGAACATGTGGAGACCCTCTTTTCTTCCAGAAGATCTCCATCTTTTTTCTCTATTTTTCTCTCTCCAGCATGCTATCTGGTGTGCTATCCTCTCTGTCTATATAAGGCACCTTTCCTTCTAAAAGCCTGTTTAACTCCCCTACACTCTCTGACTTCTATACCTTCTTTTGAAGAATAGAAAGTAGCCTTATGCTGATTCACCCAAGGAATGCAGGTTTTTTAAAGTTCCTTTGCAGATATACTTAAGCTTCCGGTGCCTCAGTTTTCCCTGTAATGATGCCTTAAAAGTGCCTTACTCTCTATTATAACTTTAGTGTCTAGTATATGTTCTTTTGTATACCAGACACAAGGACCAAGGTTTTGCTGCCAGATTTCCACACCCATGCTCTGGACCTGCCTCTCTCTGTTCCCAGTGATTCTCTGGTAACAATGACACAATGAATTGAATTTCCCTCAGAATATCCCACCAATTTTTAAAACAAATATTTTTAGAAATAGCATAGCATAAGCCAAGATCTATTAACATGGGCTTTATAAAGTATTAATTAAATCAGAGGAACAGTGTAACCACAATATGAACTTCAAAGCAATGATAATAAAAATATTTTTTCTAGAAGGAGATGAGTATGGTGGGCTTGGAAGTTTACTCCAGTATCTATTAGTTTTGTGATGTCCAGCAGTTTATGTAAACTTTCTGGACCATAATTTCCTCCTCTGTAGAGCACACACAGCAATGGATCCCACAATATGGAGTTGTGAGAACAGGAGAACATTCATGCAAAGCATTTAGCAGACTGCCACCTATCACACTGTTCAAAAATATTCTATATGACCTAAACAGGCTTACTGCTAAGAACACCATGAGACTATATATGTGTGTGTATGTATGTATGTATGTATATATATATATATGTTGTTGTTAGGTGCCGTCTTGAGTCGGTATCCGACTCATAGCGACCCTCACAGGGTTTTCAATGGCTGAGTGCTTCGGGAGTGCCTTGGGAGTGGATTGCCAGGCCCTTCTCCCATTTTTGCGGTGCTGGGAATTGAACTCGGGACCTCAGAGACTGCAGCGCAGCGCTCTACCCACTGAGCTAAATCCCAGCTCCATATCTCCATATGTGTGTGTGTGTGTGTGTGTGTGTGTGTGTGTGTGTGTGTTTGTGTGTCTGTGTGTGTACACATATACATCATAGTGTGTGGGTAAATTATGAGGAAATATATGTGTTATTACTGGTTATCTCAAAGTGGAAATTGAAAAAATCAAACAAACAACAAAACCCCCTCTAATTAAATTACAAACATTTGGTTCTAAAACTCATCCAGCAAATCTTGTCCAGTCTTTACAGGATGAAGCATCTCCTTGTGGTTCAGAAGCAGGTGTATGCCTATCTGCTTTAGAGGGATTATGGGAGAGCTAGTGTATTAGTCAGCTGGTGGAGCATTGTTGTGGCAGAGCAACTGACCAAAGAAACTTATGGGAGGAAGTATTTACTGGGGGCTCATGCTGCAAGGATCAGTCCATAATGGTGGCAGGGTAGGCATGGTAGTAGCAGGGCCTATAGAAAATGACCTCATGGCATCACAGATCAGAAGCACAGAGAATGACCAGAAACACAGATCTGGGTAAAAATCACCAAAGGCCTGCCCCTAATGACTCATTTCCACTAAACTAGAATCCCACTTCCCAAAATTCCATAGCTCCCACTAACAAGGCCACCACCTGGGGACCAAATGTTCAGACACATGACCTTCGGAGGATATTTAGATCCATACCATAACAGCTATAGAGAATCAAAATATCATAAGGATCAAAATTTTCTCATATCACAAACCTAACTCCTCAGCATCCCTCATTAATATTATCTTTAGGGTAGACCGTTCACAGAGTACATTACCATCTACTAGTGGTGACCTTAATACTATTTACATAATTCATCCTAAAAAGATCTCTAAACATTTTGCAGTCATATTCTTTAATATAAATGAATGACCATTTTATTTATTATTCCGAGTTAGTATACTTAGAGTTCATAGCAGTCTAACTTATTAAAGTTAACCCTGTAGTATACACAAATAGTGGCCAATGCAAAGGCCTGTTTATAATACTACATATTGATATCATTGAAAACTACTTGGGTATAAGTCACAATGCTTAGAGAGAAATGTTTTCACCTGTTGGAATTTTGCTACAAGGTACACATTCAATTTTGCTACAAGGTAGATCCCCATGGGCACCTGCAAATGATGGTGAACAATGACTGGTGAGGAAAATAATAACATTCCTAGGAATAAACCATGCCATGTGCACAGAATACCAGTTACTTCTAACTACCAGCCCTCCTACTTCATATGCTTCAAACTGTAGAGTCACCAGCCAGGCCAGCTGCCATTTCTCATCTGTCTCAAGCTCCATTATTATTATTTTTTTGTTATATAACCTATATGTATGCACTTTCCAATTCATGTTTCAGACACAGTTTGGGCCTCTGTGTCCAGGGTTTCTTTCAAAGTTTAAATTTGGTTTGGAAAAGACTGGTTCAATAAAGAATCTCCAGAATTGATTTGTTAGTGGTCTGTGTGTTTCCTTCCATAGAAGTTTGCAATACAATCAGATCTAGGAGAAAAGAAATGAGACATTTCCACAAAAAACCAACCTATTAACAAATACTTTTAGAATGTGTTCCATAAAATGCAAATTAAGCCATAAAAGTGTGTGTGTGTGCATATATATATATATATATATATATATATATATACATATATATTACATATATACTTGTATACTACTACATATACACTTGTATATAGTAGCCATAGTTATAGACCTTTTAATATAAATTAATGACTATTTTATTTACTATTTTGTATTTTAGTATAATTAGAGGTCTAATTAAAGGCCTTTGCCTTCAATGAAATTTCTCATAAGGAAGCAAGGATAATACTATAATGCAAAGTGCTGAGGCTTATAAAAACAGTATGATGAACAATATACTTTGTGTTTTTATTAACTTCTATAATCTGACAACTCAGAAAACACCTCCCAGACTTGAGATACAGGAGTCCACACGATGGTCTGCCTTGGATGATTTATAAGCAGAGGTCTCCATGATTGATGTTTGCTGATAAATTTCTTGGGCCTTTGCAGGACTGAAAAAGTCTTTCTGCTGAGATTATATTTTAGGAAGACATGTCAGTATATAAAATTTGGGTTCACATTTTGATTTTTCTAACAGTTTTATAGAGTTTCGTTATTGCTTTCTGGTTTTGACTGGTGCTGAGGAGCAATTTAAATCTAGCTTGAAATTTCCCGTCTCTGAAAGGAATCTATTTTTGTACTTGGCAGCATAAAATTCTTTAATTTTGTTTTCATGTTTAAAAACTTATTAGGGAACATCTCCATATTAGTTTCTACTGAGACATTTTACCTAAGAATGGTAAGTCTTCCCTTGAAGGATCTCAATAGTTCTGGAAGATTTTCTTCTCTCATGTAATTATCTGTTGATTCTAATCTATTCCCCTCCACCTGGGCCAGCTTTTGTAACACAAATGCTCCTTAACTTCCCATGAGTTTATGTCCCATTAAGCTGTTCATAAATTGAAAATATGATATCATAAGTCAGGGGTCCCCATCCCCTGGGCCATAGACCTGTAGCATTGTTAGCAAGCAATGCTTTTTCTGTATTTACACAATAAATGTAATGTACTTGAACCATCAAGAATCCCCAAAACCCTGGTCTGTGGGAAAAGTACCTTCCCTAAAACTTGTCCCTGGTGCCAAAAATGTTGTAGGACCATGGTCGTATGTCAAAAATGCATTTGATTCATCTAACCTCCTAAATATGATGGCTTAGCAACACAGTACATTGTAGAGTATCAGTTGTTCACCTTTGTTTTCAAGTGGCTGTTGGGGACCTGTGGCTTATTGCCAATGCCCAGCATCACAAGAAATCAATCACAGCACAGACTGCCAGCCCAGGAAAAGATCCAAAGTTGGAAATACAGTTTTGCTTTTGGTATCATCATGAAGACAAAAAAACAAAAACAAAAACAAAAGACATAAATTGAACAATTGTATATTCGGATAATCTATATTTCCTTGTATTGAGTTTTGTGTCATTCCTAACTCTTGTCCTAATCTTATCTAAATGGTTTCTGTATCCTAAGAGTGTTTAATAAATTCAATAAAGACTTTATTTTTACTTTATCAACATTTATCTATATTTACGTCTATTTGACAAAAGCATTATCAATAATTTTCAATATCTTTTAGGATTAAAAGAAAAATAGTTTAACATTTTATGTAAAAATATTTATTTTCAAGTAAATGCTTTTCCAGATCCCAAGTTTTATTGTTCAGCTAGTTCGTGTAATTTGTCTTATAGACACAAAACAACAACAGAAAAATCCATTCATCTTTAAATTTGGGTTGTTAATTCTTGGTAATTTGCGCAGATGTCCAAGTGGTTCTCTTTTCAAAGGTTATACAGAAGCTAGGAGTATCAGCATCAACTAGGAGTTTGTGAGGAATGGAGACTCTTAGATCCCCACCCAGACCTGGCAAGTCAGAGCCTGCATTTCAACAGGTCCTGAGATAATAGGTACATATATTAACATTTGAAAAAGCTTGGTCTTTCCATGATGGTGGTATCTCAACCAGCTGAGGTAGATCAGATGGCAACAAGAAGCCAGGTAACATTTCCTTCTGATGCTGTCTCTCAGGTATGGATTGGAGGAGACGTACCTCTCAAGTTCTGGTGTGACCAAAGGCTGTGGGATCCAGTCCACAGGTGCTCAACATGTTTATTCCATCAACTGTTATGATTCCTTCCCTCAAGTGTGGATTAAGACAAACAACCTAACTGAAAATTTCATAGTCAGGGCTGTTGGTGAATACAGATCTGCGGCTGGGGAGGGGGGCAACTAAGCAGAAGATCTTGTTTCAGTCAGGCAATTGTTGAGATGTAGGTTTATTAATGTTCACAGTCTTATTTTGTCTCTCAGGATTTAATCAGTTTAGAGGTCATTGCTTTCATTGTCAATGTGGAATAAAAATGATAGATTGGCTTACCAATATGCCTGTAGCCGAACTGAGGTATTCACAATGGTTCCCACTATTCCCCATCTCTATTCTTCAATTATTCTGTAGGTATTAGAATAAGATCTGATAGGAAGTTGGCTCTAAGCCCAATGGTCCATTGCCATCTCTCCAGAATTATACCATTGTAGGAAAAAGCAAAAACTGGTTGAGATTCCAAAAACTTTAGTGTATACTTCTCTGCCCATTTGTTTATTCAATGAATATTTAGTAAAAATTGGCATTGGGTCTAGTGATATGGCAATGAGAAAATGGATAAAGCTTCTTCCTTCATGGAATTTATAATCTAGTCAGAATATAGAAACTATAAAGATAATCATGTAGGGATGGTGATAAATCATATGCAACAACATACATCATAGTAAAGAACTAGACATTCATTGCCAGGCATTTGTATGTATATATGCTCACATGAAAGATACTATTATTATATAAAGGATAATTAAAGGAGAGCTGGATTAAAAGGGGGAATTTTAGCGGACACTTGCAGGAAGTGAGGGAAAGTATCTTTCAAATGACTGAAGGAAGATCTCTACCAGTTAGGACATACAAGGACACCACTCCACTTTCAAAAATTCACAACAAATTATACCAAAAGTTTATTTCAAAGCCATGAAAATTTTATACCAAGTTTTGTTTTTAGTAGCTCCTAACATCCTTGCCTCCATCCTTCCTATTGCCAGTAGCTTTTTCACTAGTCTCTTTGTCTTGTGTCACACATTAAGCGCATCCTCTAGGGAAAAAAAATTGTACCTAGTATAACATCTCAGCCTAAAGTTCTTTAAAAAATCCATATGGAGAAAAACAGCATTGGAGATTCACCACATAATCATTCCCACCAGTCAATTCCAAATGGATTTGAAACAAATCTAAAAAGTGGGTCTCTGAGATATATCAAAACAAAGCAGTATCCACATATGACTTCAGGGTAAGGTTAATTTTCTTAAATAAAACACAAAGTAAACAAAGAACAGCAGGCTGATATCTCTGTCTACTGTATAATTAGGAACTTCTGTTTATCAAAATAAATAAGATAAACCATAAACTCAGAAGGTAGTTTATAATATAAATAATTGATAAGGGAATTAGTAGTCAGTATATTTAAAGAACACCTATAAATTAAAAGAAAAAAAGAGCCCCTTTTAGGGTCCTTCTCAGAGAGCAAACAAGAATAAACCAGTTGCCAAGGTCATAATAATCCCAAGGAATGCTCCTGAGATTCTAATCTCCTTGGAACTTACTCCCCTCTCCTTTTCCTCTGAAGAAATTTTCCAGTCTAAGCTTCAGACACAGGCCCTACCTGCCCTATAAAAACCCGAGCCCTGTTCAGCTTGAGGCAACAATAGTTCCTTTTTTCCTCCTCCAATACTGCTGCCTGAGCCACTTCTTTTCCCATCACTCCTTCTTCCTTGCTCTAAATAAACTCATTCCTTGGCAGGTCAGAAGTTCTCATGTCCATGTGCCCCTGCAGTTGGATTCTTTATCATTTGGTGTTGAAACTTGGTGAGACTGAATTTTTTTGCCCACACAAAGACAAAACAAAAATCCCTCACAGCCTCTGACCTCCATGGAGAAGTACACTAAGCCATCCATTGGTGAGTAACTGGTTCTCCCTTAATTCTCTGATTTTCTTGCTCCCATCTGTTCCCCATTCCGGTCTTGGTTAGCCATTTCCATTTCCATTTTTTTCATATCCCCTGCAGGGCCTGACCTATATCTCTGGCCTCAGGAACCTTGATTACCTCAGGAATTGAGGACACTCTCTTCCTCTGTTCATCCTCCATTTGTCCAGCAAGGTCCAGAGTCTCAGGGATGCCTGACACCTGGACTTGCCTTCCCTTCTACCTGCAAATGTGATCAAGAAAGTCACCCCCCCAAAAAAGGACACTACTTTGGACTGCTTTCTGGCTAATTTAAAGCCTTTATGTCTTCAATCCAAAATAAAATCTAAAAAGCTCATTCAATTATGTAATTCCATTTGGATCCAGTACAAACTGGACAATAATTCAATGTGGCCACAACATGGAATTTTTGCTTTAAAAACATTAACTGATTTGGATAATTTCCTCCACCACAATGGAAAACAGACTGAGACTCCCTATCTTCAAGCTATCGCCCCCCCCCCAACTCTTGCTTCACGAACAGCATTCTCATCACTTGTACTCACCAGCCTCCTCCTCAGCCTAAACTCCCTCCCTCTAAACCTACTGGTAACATCTTTGCCTTCTCTTTTGACTCTGCAGACCATTGTCCCCTACATGTTGAGCCAGCCACTCATTGTTCTCCATGTGACCTCTATGCCTCTGCTCCACAGGAATGTAGTGCCCTACCACCCACTTCTTTTCCCTCACAGACACTGAACAAATCTTTCCCATTGCTTCCTATGAATCTATCACTCCCCCACTCCATTCATTTCCCTCATAAGGCTCTAAGCAAACCTCTCCCACAGACTCATCTCCAGATTCAACAACCCCAGCTACTTCCTCTGAGGCCATCTTCGCCCCCCCCATATTCTGCCCCCTTTTGTCTCTCTCTACTCCAAGACCCTGAAAATTACTATGCCTCTTCACCAAGTAGCAAGCATTCAAGGGTCTATCTGAGTACATGTTCCTTCTCCACGTCAGCTCTCTCAGAAATCTCTGCAAAGCTAGAACCTTTCTCAAGCCAAACTTCTAGCTATATAAAGGCATTCAAGATACTTACCATGATCTTCACAATCATAAATACCACTCTACTACCTGAAGAGAGGGCTGGGGTTTAGCTTGGTTGGTAGGGTACTAAGATGCACTCTCTGAGGACCCGGGTTCTATCCCCACCACTGCAAAAAATGGGAAGACATGGCAATCCACTCCCAAAGCAATCCTGAAACAATCAGCCACTGATACCCCTATAAGGGTCACTACTCAACAGCACCTAACAACAACAACAACAACAACCAGAGGAGAGGGAGAGAGTCTGGCAGGCGGCCCACACTCATGCAGACAATATATGCCTCCTAAATGCCCAAATTCCCCCAGGAGACAGGGCTGTTCCAACATGTGATCCACACTGGGACAATCAGCCCAATCACTGTGATTCAGAGCACAGAATTCATATGATGACATGCATTTTAGCAGGCCTAGAAAAGACAGTGACTATGTTCAGACAGTGACTATGACACCCTAAAGGAAACTTATTAGGAACCTACAGAAAGTCCAGCTCAGTTTACAGTGAGATTAAGTGATGCTATTCAGACACACACCCATTTAAACCCTGGATCTCCTGGTGGCCACTTCTTTCTAAACATCTCTTTTATAGCATAGGAAGCCCTGGTCAACAGGGGCAAACTTAAAATTTTTGAGGACAGTCCTCAGACCCTACTGGGAACTGATGTCCACAGCCTTTAAGGTTTTCAGAAACAAGAAGGATTGGGCTAAGCTGGAAAGTGGGTAAGATAAGTATCAACTGTTGGCCACCATTCTAATGACTAACCAAATGCAAGGAAAAAGGACTACCCCAGGGTGCTCTCTACCCAGGCCCCATTTCTGAGGTGGGGCTATAGGTTACTGGGTGAGGCAATGTCCTAACTCCACACTTCCAACTTGGACATGTTCCCACTGTGGGATAAAGGGCCACTGCAAATGGGACTGCCCACAAACCTCTCAAGGTATGTCAGTATCTATCCAGAGCTGCCCGCTACCTGAAATCCTGGGACAGCCACAGAGGACCTGCGGACCCCAAGGTCCCAAGGGCCCCATCGCCATCTCACCACAGTAGGCTCAGGTAAATTTATTTTCAGGTAAGTCCATTTCTTTCTTGCTTGATATGGGGGCCACATACTCCTCTCTTCCCAGCTTCCCAGAAACCTTCTCAAATCCAAATTATAGAAGTCTAGGGAAAACCTTTTTCTCCTCTAAAAAACCCTCTACTCACTTGCCAAATCCAAAATATAATTTTCACATATTTGTTCCTGATCATTCCATGTCTGGTGGCTTTACTGGGGAGAGACCTTTGGGGCAACTAGACATTTAAAATATCGTATCTTCTAGTCAGCAGCCACATCTCTCTTGTCTCCAAATTCTATAGACAGTCCTCTGACCCCTGCTGACCAATCCTTTCTCACCCAGATGAACCCTATAATCTGATAAATTGCGACTCCTTCAATTGCCTCCCAGAATACCCTCATCCAAATGTGACTAGAAGACCGTACCCACTTCTCCCTCATGTCCCAATACCGTCTAAAACCTACAAGGACTAAAACCTATCATCACTAAATTCCCCTAGAATGGACTATTCTGTCCTTCCTGCTATCCATACAACCCCCTCATCCTGCCTATGAAAAGGCCCACAGGGGCATACAGATTACTCTAAGACTTATAAGCAATTAACTCAGCAGTCTAGCCACTATATTGTGGTCCCAAAGCACTGCATCTCACTATCACAAATACCTCCTAACACTGCACATTTTTCAGTTCTGGCTCTCAAGGGTGATTTCTTTACTATACTCCTCTACCACAGCTCTCCAGATCTCTTTACTGTCACTTGGACTGGTCCAGACACCCTTTGATCTGCCCCATTGACCTGGACTGTCTTACCCCAAGGTTTTCAGGACTACCCACATCTTTTGGTCAGGCCCTAGCTTCCATCTTAATTCCACTCTCTCTGTCCCCTCAATCCCTAATCCTACAATAGGTAAATGACCTCCTTCTATGCTCCCCAGTGACCCAAATGTGCTGCACAGACGCAACACTTTTCCTCAGTTTCCTAGCAGACAAAGCCTATAGAGTTTCCAAATGAAGGACACAATTAGTCCAGCTTCACATCACCTATTTAGGAATCACTCTCACCCCCAACTCCAAAGCCATTATGACAGACCAAAAATCATTAATCAAACAACTGACCCTGCTTTCTACAAAGGGCAGAATCCTCCACTTTCTGGGACTAGCTGGTTTCCTTAAAATATGAGTTCCAATCTTTGCCATCCTAGCCCAACCACTATAACACGTGGTATTCCCTGTATTGGGGCTTGCAGACCTAAATAAACCCTTCATCCTATATACCACTGAGAAAAACAATTTGGCTCTGGATCTCCTGAAACAACACAGCCCCTTCTTTCAACCTATGGCCTATCCCTCAAAAGAGTTAGACCCCATCACTCACCAGTGGGTCCTCTGCTTAAAGGTACTCTTGGCCACAGCCTCCCTAACCAAGGGAGCATTCAAACTAACTCTAGATGGCAAAATCATAGTGCATTCATTCCATAACTTCTGGGAACTAGCTTCCAATAAGATACAGCCCTTCCTTCCCCCTTCACGATTTTAGGAATGCCATATCTTACTCATATCAAACTCGAAAGTTCACCTGGGATGCATGATATGCCTAAAACTTGCTTCCTTCCTCTCTCCTTGACCAGGAACTTTCCCATGATTGGAGATAATCCTCCCCCACCATAGAGCCATCTGAACTAACTGTGGATTCCTCACAACTCAAGTCCCCAGTCACGAATGGACGCCAAATATATAAACTCTTATGAGCTGCTTGTCAGCCCTTTTAGGGTTCATTCCTTCATTTCAAAGAAAACTAAACCTCCTCTCATCTAATCTCTGCAGGAAACACCTTAGCTGACTCAACAGTCAAAGCCACTGCAAACCAGATGCCCCCTCTTTCTTTTCGGGTCCTTGTTTTCCCTTCCACATAATCTTTATATACACCCCCAGAAACACATACATACTCCTCCTCGGGAATGTCACAAAACTCTGACGGGTGGTTTATGAAAAACCTCCTCCCTACCTAGCAGACATACCAATGCTGAGCCAGTTACACAACCTGCTCCATGAAGGACCCAGGTTTCTAGAGCTAGAGCTCTTCCTTCTGCCTGGTCCTCTTCTCTACAAACCTTTTCTCTACACTCAAGGACATTAAAAGCCAATACCACATCTGCCTGACACATAATCCCCAAGGAGTAGCACACTCTGTCCCTCCTCATACCAAGCCAGAGCACACATCCCTGGAAAAGGAGACATCACTTACCTACCTCTCTTCCAAAAGACCAGACACCTCCTCCCTGTTACAGACCCCTTCTCAGGTTGGAGTGAAGCCCTTCCCCCCTCATCTCAAAAGGCCTCAGAGGTCACTGAAATGCTCTTATTAGATATCATCCCCTGTTTTGGGGTGCTCCTAACCCTTCAATCAGATAACGGCTTATATCACACAGACATCCCAGAGCGTAACAGAGGCCCTAAACATCTCTTGGAAATTACATACCCAGTGTCACCCTCAATCATCAGGCAAGATAGAGAAAGCTAACTTCCTGCTCAAAGTCCACCTGTCAGAACTGTCATCTGACCTCTGCAAGCCCTGGACCTAGCTGTTACTCATAGCATTGATCTGCCCATGGACAATTCCCTAAAGACCCAAATCCTTTGGCCCATTTGAACTAATGTATGAGAGACCTTTGCTGCTAGGAAACCTGCCCCCTCCTGAATCCCCAAGGGGAGATTATTTCCCTACCCTAAGTCTCCTCCAGACTTTCCTCTGAAGGCATGCAGACCTTGGCTTGCCCCCACCCAATCCTAAAGACCCATTCTCCATAATACAACCTGGAGATCGGGTCTTTCTTCACAAATATCCTGGACAAGCTAAGACCTCACACATTGCCTTAAGTCTCTGATGGGAGGGCCGCTCATAGCCTTCCCACCTTCATAGCCATCAGACTCAAGGAATTCCCCCATACACGGCACCATATCATGCAAGTCAAACCCTACATAATGCCCCATTATCTCTCCACTCTAATTGGACCCATATCCATAAAATTATAGATTATACCAGAAGAGACCAAAAAGACACTCCTGGAGTTCCTATGGAGTGAATTCCTGCAGTGGACATTCCAGGATTTCCAATGGGATGATATGCTCAATATTTTTACCCCCCCTCTTCCTTTTCCCCTCCATCATATCACAAACCTCTTAACCTGATCACCAGTTCTACCCCCTAACCTCAGTAACCTCTTAAATTTAACTACCACCTTTCTTAATCTATGGCTGGGATTTTGCTCAGTTGGTAGAGTGCTGCTCTGAATTCTCTGACATCCCAGGGGCAATCCCCAGCACTGCAAAAATGGGAGAAGGACGTGGCAATCCACTCTCAGAGCAATCCCAAGATAATCAGCCATCAAAAACCCTATGAAAGCAGAAAAACACTGACTTAGTGCCAGGCATGGCACAGTTTCAGGGAGTGTTTTGTTCTGTGTACATAGGGTTGCTATGTGTCAGATCTGACTCAACGGTACCTAACAACAACAATACTTCCTCCCATAGCCAGTTCTGCTGGATAGGCCTCCCCTTGTCTCAACCAGCTAATACTGCCCTTCTGTCAGCAATAGATGCATGGATCAACAACTCTACTGCATTATTCCATACATTCCAGACAACAAAACCATTTGACATAATGGCAATTATCAGCCCCAACAAGGAATTTTTAATACAACACATTATCAAACTCGACCTTCCAAGATTCCTCTTTAAGCAGAGACGAAGACACCCAAAGGAGCCAACTTATTAGGATGTATCCCTCCTCTCCCAAGCCCCTTTATGCATCAATTGGCCCAATTTTCCCAAAAGTGTCCCTGTAGGGAAGTTCCCCCTAAACTTTGCAATGTTACTGTCACTCTGACAGCCCCAAAGGGCTTCTTTTCCTACTGTCCCACTTGTGGAGCACAATGGAGATTTAGAAGTCCCTGATTCACAGATCCAATCCGAATCAGCCTGCCAGGGGGCTCTTGCTGGAACAGACAACTCTCATGGCCTCAGGCATAATTTTTATCCAAAAGAGACCCCAAAATACCCGGAGGACTTCTACCTGTTACCCTTCCTATCTCTTATCCCTTCCATGTGGACCAACTTATCTATGGCTTATATCCAGAAATGCCTCAAATATATGGGACCCCATATCTATTTCAATCACTAACAGAAGACACCCCAGGACATTTGATCCTTATGTTTGACTTTACTGATTTTACTAAGACTATATCTTTCCCCCACTGACCCTCTGGGGAATTAGCCTTACAAGTCAATTTCTCCCATTGCATAGAAGCTGAAGCTGGTACACTCTGGCTCTGTGGCTCCAATACCTTCCTATGCCTTCCCACTAATTGGAGTGGCACCTGCACCCTGGTCTATCTATCCCCTCATATCACCCCATTCCCTATTCTCTGACAATACCCCTTCAAGCAAAAAAAAAAAAATCCAGTTCAACTCCTACCCCTACCAGTAGTCCTTATAATCACAGCTGGGTCAGCACCAGATCAGCTGCATTGGGAGTGGCCACCTCAGAAGTAATCCATCTCATGGGGAAACTCACCATTGTCCTAATGGTGGGATTTCAACAAACAGACTATATTCAGGATCAGACTGACTGCCTGGCTGCTGTAGTCCTCCAAAATATGGAAGTGGATTGCCATGTCCATCTCCCATTTTTGTAGTGCTGAGGATTGAACCTGGGTCCTCAGAGAGTGAGGAAGGGCACTCTACCAACTGAGATAAACAGCCCCATACATATTATAAGTACACATAATTTGTATTCTTTGAACAAGTGATATATTTTATGATTAAAAAAGAGGGGAGAAAAGTGCAGAAAACTGAATCATGGACTTAAATCCCAGATTCACTTTGTATAACGTACTGTGAGACTCATCTTTTCTCTTTCATAAACACAACTAGTGTAGAGGGTTAGAAACAACATACACAATTCTTCGTACAATGGTTGGCATGTGACAAGCACTAGAGATAGTTCGAATGTTATTGGGGGAATGCTTTGATGGATTCACATGGCTTATGTCTTTTCTTTTTCTTTCTCCCTCTCTTTTATTTCCCCTTAGTGTATGTTGTCTTGAGTTGACCTCTGTCCATCTGTCCAGCTTCATATTCCACCACTGCCTCCTCTCAGCACTGTCCCAGCCATTTACCATGATTCCTCATCTCTTTGTGCCCAGTAATAAACCCGTCTGCCTACCATCATCCCTCAGGATCAAGGCAAACCATGCTTATACTATGAAGCAGATATCACTGGAAAAGCAATCCCACCATCACATAATAAGTTTAGTGTTTATATGTGGTTTTCACCATAATATTGTCCACTCCATTAGGTCAGGAATGCCTTCTTTTCATTATCTTATTTAAGACTAGAAATTGGTAAAAAAAAAAAAAATCAACCAGTAAATGTCCACTGAATCAAAAGTCATAATTGTGAGATAATCTTAGTTTTCTACATGCTGAGTTGGATATTAAAAATGAAGTGTGCTGGCTAACTTTGTGTATCAATGTTACCAAAATATCAGACAGAACATCTTGATGGCTCATAGTTCAGAGGATAGCAGTTCATAGCAGCAAGGAAGAAATGGACAAGGAGGCGGGAGGAGCTTGTGGCAGAATAGAGTTGCTCATTTCATGGCTGACCAGGAGCAGGAAATTTGGATCAGGTAAAACCTCCAAAGGCTCCTACCAGTGGCCTATTGCCAGCTAGGTTCCACCTCCCAAAGTTCTACCACTTCTCAAAACAGTGTCATCTGTTGGGGATGAAGCATTCAAACATGAGTCTTACGGACTATTTTATATTCAAACCATAACATAAACCATATGCAATTGTATTAACCCTTAATGGTATTCTTGCATCAAAATAGACCTGCAGGTAGGTGCCAGACATGGAGTGCTATAGCACTTAGCTAAGGACAGGTACATTTGTCATGGGGGCCTATGTGACCCTGGAAGCCTGTATCAGATAAGGGTTAACCATGAATAAAGATTTTCTTGTTCCAGGAAAACTAATGAAGCATATGAAAAATTAAAGCTTAAGTGAAGAGGTCTTTCTCATCTTAAGCTTATCTAAAAAAGAACCACATTATAATTTTCAATGAAAGACTTCATACACTTTTACCATGATAAGATCATAAAATTAAAAGAATACATTTTCAGTAACTTATGTCATCTGAGGTACCAAAAATACTATGTAATTTGTAATCGCAAAGGGAAATGAGTCAACTTCCTTACTAATTTTTAATCAACCTGGATATTTATTTTCCTGAAAATTTAGTAAAAAAATTATATAACTCATATTTAATGTGTGATCCTAAGTGTATATAGAAAATGAGTTTTATAGTTTTTGTAATTGTTGTTGTTAGGTGCCGTCAAGTCGTGTCCAACTCATAGCAACCCTCAGAGGGTTTTCAATGGCAGATTGCTTCAGGATTGCCTTAGGGAGTGGATTGCCAGGCACTTCTAGATTTTTGCAGTGCTGGGAATTGAACTCAGGACCTCAGAAACTGCAGTGCAGTGCTCTAAAAACTGAGCTAAATCCCAGCCCTTAATAGTCTAGCAATTGCTAAAATGAAAAAGGAAATTTCTAAGGTACTCATTCACAGTTACTTGAATATTGTGCTTTTTTAAAAAAAATTACATATATACAAATAATCATGCTCAAGGGGCATGTATGAACAAATTACTTATACATAAAATGAAATAGAAATATATGCAGATCTAGAAATCAGCCATAAACTTTCCTCCACAAAATAAACAGGTTAACAACAGATACATATGCCACCTTATAATAAAGGCAGTGCATTTGTTACAGAAAATTGTTATACATGCTGGGAGATGTAAAAGAAAGGGAATTGCCTATGAGAGAAGGGTAAGTAAGAGAGAAAAATAATTTGAAAAGAATGAGTGGCACTATGAGACCTCGGACTGCTTAAAAAAAAATTAGATGTATTTTCTGAAGAAACAAGAAATAAATTTATTTTTAAATATACCACATGATTGTCTTTGCAGGCATATAAGAAAATAGGTAATAGGGAACCTTTAGAGGCATATTGTATAAATCAATATTTCTCAGTCTTTAATGTGCATAGGATGTATCAGGGGATCTTATTAAAATAAAGATTCTGATACAGCTTGGTCTGGGGCAGCACTTGTATTTCTGAATCTCTAACAAGCTCCCAGGTGATGCTAATATTGCAGGTGTTGGACCATATTTTAA
The DNA here is from genome assembly GCA_007922755.1 of Pedetes capensis. NCBI lineage: Eukaryota > Metazoa > Chordata > Mammalia > Rodentia > Pedetidae > Pedetes > Pedetes capensis. The sequence goes on from VMDO01008515.1 coordinate 58,850, forward strand.
GTTCCATTGATAGAGAAAACTACATTTGTAGCACACAGATTTGTGTTCAAATTCTGGATCTGAGATACATACATGTATATATATATATATATATATATATATATATATATATATATATATATTGTTGTCAGGTGCCCTCGATTTGGGTGTGACTTATAGTGACTCAATGTACAACAGAACAAAAAACTCCCTGACACTGTGCCATGCCAGGCACTATGTCAGTGCTTCTCTGCTATTCTTAGGGTTTTCAATGGCTGATTGCTTGGGGATTGTTTTGGGAGTGGGATACCAGGTCCTTCTCCCATTTTTGCAGTGCTGAGAATTAATACTAGGGCCTCAGAGAGCATAGAGCAGCACTCTACTAGCTGAGTTAAACCTCAGCCATATATATATTATAATATTGATTATAATTGATCATATCCTTGTATATGATATATAAATTTTATATTATTCCATATAATACATATAATTATGTAAGTCTGACTCCTTGGAGGCCTTTGAGCCTTATTTGGGTGGATATGGATAATAATAATACTTTATTCATTCTCTTGGTGCAAGGTAATGAGATGAATGTTAACAAATCTTTAGGCACAAAGTCAGTATTCAATGCCTGTCAGTTCCCTTGAGTGTTCAAAACTTTGTTAAAATTAGTGTTATTGAAGATACAATTATTATATCACAAGTATAATGAAAATAGGTCAAGATACCACCTATGTTAAGTCAAAATATTAGATGTCATTTCACTTTTATAACATCTCTCCTTTTAATTACTTTGACAGCCATCTCATTTATCAGCAGAACATGAGTAGAAGAAAAATCTATTGGAAAGATGCTGTGAACACTTGGAAAAGAGGCTAAAACTCATATTGTGAGGATGCCACTGGACTTCCTCTCATGGCATTTTTGTCCAACAAACAACTAGAACCTTGCCAGTGAACAATGCTGTACAGAAAGATAATTCTATCACATTAAAGCAGGAAAGAATTGAAGTAAAATGGGACAGTGAGTCTTCCAAGTGTTATAGGAAAGGAGTGAATATGTTGTTGTTGTTGTTGTTGTTGTTGTTGTTAGATGCCTTTGAGTCAAGTCCAACTCATAGCAACCCTATGTACAGCAAATCAAAACAATTGCTGATTCTGTGCCACGCAAACGATCTTATTTATGTTTAAACCCATTGTTGCAGACACTATGTCAATCTATCTGGTGGAGGATTTTCCTCTTTTGTGTTGACCTGCCACTCTCCCAAACATGAAGTCTTTCTCTAGGGATTGATCTCTTCTGACTATATGTCTGAAATATGTAAGACGCTGTCTGGCCATTCAGGCTTCCAAAGAGCACTCTGGTTGTACTTCTTCTAGGACAGATTTTGTTGGTTCTTTTGGTAGTCCATGGTATATTCAATAGATGTCTCCAGCACCACAATTCAAAAGCATCAATTTTTCTCTTGTCTCCCTTGTTCAATGTCTGGCTTTCACAACCATATGATGCCACTGAAAATACCATGGCATGAGTCAGACACACCTTCGTCTTCAATGTGACATCTTTGCTTTTCAATACTCTAAAGAGGTCTTTGCCTGCAGCGGTAGCCCTGTGGCATCCGAACCCGTCAGATCTTGGAAGCTAAGCAGGGTCAGGTCTGGTTAGTACCTGGATGGGAGGCCGCCTGGGAACACCAGAAGCTGTAGGCTTGGAAGAAGGACCTGGCAACCCCCTCCCAAAAATCAATCTGCCATTGAAAACCCTATGAACAGCAGAGAAGCACTGACAATAGTGTTTCCTCTGTTGTACAGAGGGTCGCTATGAGTTGGATACCGACTTGATGGCACCTAACAACAACAACAAAGAGATCTTTAGCCACAGCTTTTCCTAGAGAAATGCGTCTTTTGATCTCTTGACTGCTGCTTCCACGGGTGTTGATTATAGAACCAAGCAAAGCAAAATCTTGGACAACCTCAGTCTTTTCTCCATTTATTGTGAAGTTCCATATTGACCCAGTCATAAGGATTTTTGTTTTGTTGATGTTATTCACAACCCATATTGAAGGCTATGATCTTTGATCTTCATCAGTAAATGTTTTAAATCCTCTTCACTTTCAGCAAGCAGAGTTATGTCATCTGCATAACACAGGTTGTTAGTGAGTCTTCCTCCAATTCTGATGCCGCGTTCTTCCTCATAAAGTCCAGCTTCTCAGATTATTTGCTCAGTATATAAATTGAAGAGATAGGGTGAAAGTATACAGCACTGATGCATACCTTTCTCACTTTTAAACCAGGCAGTGATTCCTTGTTCTATTCAAACAACTGCCTCTTGGTTTACATACAGATTTCTCATGAGTACAATTAGGTGCTCTGGTTTTCCCATTTTCCGAAGTGTTATCTACAATTTATTATGACCCACACAGTCAAATGCCTTTGCATAGTCAATAAAACACAGACATCTTTCTGATATTCTCTGCTTTCACCTAATATCCACCTGACATCAGCAATGATGTCCCTGGTTCCCCGCACTTTTTTGAATCCCACTTGATTTTCCGGTAATTCCCTGTCTATATACTGCTGCAGTCACTTTTGAGTGGTCTTTAGTAAAATTTTGCTTGTGGGTGATATTAATGATATTGTCTGATAGTTTGTGCATTCAGTTGGATCCCCTTTTTTGGGAATAGGCACAAATATGGATCTCTTCCAGTCAGTTGGCCAAGTAGCTGTTTTCCAAATCTGTTGGCATAAAGAGTGAATATGTGGCAGAAATAAAAAGTCTGCCAAATAGGAACAGAAAATGATATAAGCAAATAGGGACTTTGAGGGTGTCTACCTGAGGTATTCCATCTGTCTGCAGCAGGTTCTATCACAGATATTTACCATCAAAACGAAAGAGGAACATAGGGATCCCCTCAATTTTATGCCCTGATTCTACAACTCCCAGCACACTGACTTTTCCTTGTTCATCTCTAGATGCCCAGTTGTCTTTCCTTAATTATTCTCTTGTCTCCTCCTGTTGAGTCACTCTGGAGTTACATACTAATGATACTTGGCAACTCCAAAAAGTATCTCAGAAATATAAAGCAACAATACTTTAAAAATAATTCCTTTTCTAGACAGAAACACTTTGAAAAATCTTAACCATCAAGGTTGGATTCAAGTGGGGCATCCATTAGGTTATTTTCCAGCAGCAGGTGATGGAGACTGAGGAAAAGCCTCGCTCATTGTCCACTGCCTTGAACATCCTCCACTGATACATGATGTCATTTGATGACATCATGATTGCCATCTTTAATATGCAATCTTTAAATATGCATCTTTGCAAACAGCCAATATGTAAGAAAAAGTCAATCACATAACCTGTCATAAATAAATTTTTTAAAGTGTCTTATTTATGTATTCACTCGGTTATAATTCTAGGCCTCAGCTGTCACCATCATAACTGGAAATACTTATGAACCATGGTTGTAAAAGGAAATGCAATGCATCCTCCTAAGGGACTCAAACTTCTTTATCTTTCCTGCCTGTTTAAAAGCCATAGATGATGTTTTTCTTTGATGTCACTTCTCTACTGACATGACAGGAGCCACCTAGCTCCATACAACTGTTTATCTAGCAAAAGAATTGAATGAGTAAAGTTTTGTTTTCTAAATGTTTTTAAGAAATCATCAAGGAAATTACTATTAATAATATTAGTTTAAAATTTCCTAGGGCTACCTTTTCTCATCATTCTCTGGGACATTTCAGGATAAATTTTTAGGAAAAAATAAGAAACCTTTAGCAATAGTTGTAGTTAGGTGCTGTTGAGTTGGGTCCAACTAATAGTGACTCTCATAGGTTTTCATTGGCTGATTGTTTTTTGTGGGGAGAGGGTTGCAATGTCCTTCTCCCAAACTTACAGCACATGGTATTCCCAGGCAGTCTCCTATCCAAGTACTAACCAGGCCCAACCCTGCTTAGCTTCCAAGATCTGACAGGATCACACTGTACAAGATCTGACATCACATTGGTACAGCTGCAGATTTTAGCAATAGTTGCAACATATTAAAATGTTTTGATCTGAACTTGGAAGTCCTCGGAGCAGTCCTGGACCTACCTGGATGAGGTGTGATGAATTCAGACACTTTAGTCTTAATGGGAATTTAGAGATGGCACACAGGATGGCCTCTGTAATTTTATCAACATCCTGAGTCCAAGTTGGTTAGCTAATTTGCCCAAATCATAAGTTCATCAGAAACACGTCTATGGAGACAACCTGAGTTCACAACCACACCAATACTTCCATATTGTAAAACAGTAGCCTCTTTGCTGGTGTTTCTACTTCCTTCCTCTATACCACTTCCCACTTTCCAACAGGTCTTCTGCCAGGGTATGTGTGATCCAGCAAGGGTACACCTCTTTGTCAAGCCAATTTGCTTCTCATTACCCCCAGTGTTTACTGACCTTCTGCATATTTCTAGGACAGGCTCATCACATTCCTAAGTGGATGCAGGTAGAAGTTGCTCCAACTGCTCCTACACCCTGGGTTGGCCATGTTCCTGAGCTTTCTCCTGCTCAAACCTCAGCTCACACACCATTGCACATCATTGGAGTGCCCCTTTGTTGTCCTCTTCCACAGCTTCTTGTTTTATCCATAGTGCTAATGAATCTCAGTAAATATATTATCTGTCACTTGTTTATTTGCGGACCTTATCCTCCACAGTAAAACCACTGATATTAAGATCTTCTGTTTTTGTTCTCCAAGGACTCTGTAATCTCTGATTAAATTAGAACCTAGAAAACACTGTACACTACCTCTTCCCAAATCTTTATGGGCAGTTACTTAGTCATCTGGGCTTGGTTAAGCATTATTACAGTATATTCACTATAAACATCATCACTATCACCAATGAAATAAAGCAAAATGTTTATGTGAACAGGATTCTATTGATAACACTAGGACATAATAGTGGACCATAAGGGGCTTCTTAGTATCAATATGTACCCTTTCTGGATTATCTTGTTGTTCAACACAGGTTATGGACAGAACCTAAAAAGTGTCATTAACTTCTTGCTTGACACAGATCAGCTCACTTTGAGAGAACAGATGAGACCTCATTCATCTTATGTAAGAAATCAGATATTTCTGAGTAGTTTAAACTTATTAGCATACTTTTATTTACAAGTTTATCTGTTTCACCATAATAAGCTAATGTAAACATGAACTGAATTTTCATATAACTCAAGTGATTACCCAAAATTAAAATTTAAGAAAAAACAAAACCAACCAACCAAACAAAAACAATAAAAAAACAACACTCAGCATCTATCTTGAAAGAAATTTAGTTGCACACTAAGATGATACAAGCATCCTGACGAGATATCATTTCAAAGGATAATTTTTATGAAATTATCTGTGTAAGACTATTTTTCTCAATCATTAAAATGACTGTTTGTTGTAAAGAGGTATCAACTAAAAATAATTTCTTTGTCAAAAATAAAAGACATAGATCTTAAACAAAGGAGAAGCCCTATCCCATGAGAATACTGTGAAATTTTTGATTTGGACAAATGCTTTTATTTTAAAATATTTGGATAAATCATTACTATCAAGTTAAGTGAAATATATTTTTAAAATCTTCTCAGAAGTATTGAAGAGCAGAAATGATAATAGGATTTATCAAGCAAATATCTAGGTAAACAAGATCACATAAAGTGGTAAATAGAACACTGGAGCCACTTATGCGTTTTTTCACTAGTCCCAGCAAAGATGAATGTTTTGGCTTCTCTGGCCAAGGCTCATACAGGCTGAAGACTTTAAGCACAGTTTCTTCATCTGAATACTGCATCTTAAAAGGAATGTAAACTTGTAGATTCACCAGAAGAAACAAACAAAATAAAAATTATTATTCCTCACCATCAGAAAATAGCAAGAAAACTGTAATGGTATTGATTTATGAAGGAGAAAATAAGCATCCTTGAAAAGTCATAACCACTAGTCATCTTCTTACATGTATGTAGCTCACGAGTCCAAGGAATCTCAACACATGAGTTCATGGACTTCCAGGTATTTAGGACTCCCAGGCCCCAAACAGGCAAACAAAAATGATTTTAGGAAAAAAGAATTTTCTTTCAAGGTATCAAAAAATTCACATAAATAACATTCAAGAAAATTGAGCTGCAAATTTTTTTTAAAAAACAGAGTACATCAGAAAACAAGATTCGCAGAGCACAGTGGCAAACATCTGTAATCCCAGTGATTCCGGAGGCAGAGGTAGGAGAATTGCAAGTTCAAGACCAGAGGCAGTCTGTGTAATTTAGCAAGACCCTGTCTCAAAAAAGTAAAAAACATGGGCTGGATGTGCAGCTCAGTGCACAGCACTCGCAAAGCATGCAAGAGTGATGCCCTGGGTTCAACCCCCAGTACCAGAAAAAAAAAAAAAGAAAAAGAAAATGAAAATGAAAACAAGACTTCAAGATTAAGAACAGAAAAAAATAATCCTTCCTACCTCAGAAACTATTTTTAATGCAAATAGCTATTTTAAGAAAAAAAGTTAAGATAGAAAATATCTGTGAATAACACAGGATGGTAAAAATAGGACATAGTAGATATGGGAGGTAAAAAAGACAATTGCTATAATGAATAGCTAAAGAAATATATAGTAAACCAGTGAAAATTATAGGCTGTATCTAGAATGCACCAGAGATAAAGTAATATGGGTAAAATAAAATAAAAAAACACTTAAGAGACATGGAAGATAGAGAAAATTTTGTATGTACTCAGTCTCTAAAAGAGAAGAAAGAGAATAAAATTGAGGCAATGTTTGAAGATATACTAGATGAGGAATTCTAGAAATGAAGACATAACCATAGATTCAGGAAGACAAATAGTTCCAGTAGGAAATAAATATCACATATTCTCAAATCTAGCTCTCCTCCATACCAACCTGGTGTCCAATCCCATCTGATCTCAGAAGATAAGCAGAGTTAGCCTTATCAGTACTTGGATGGGAAACCACCCGGGAATACTGGGTGCCATAGGCTTGGAAGAAGGATCTGACAGCCCACTTCCAAAACAATCAGCTATTGAAAACTATGAATATCAGAGAAATACTGACATGGTGCCAGGCATGGCTCAATGTCATGTAGTGTTTCATTGTGTTGTGCATAGGATTGCTATGAGTTAGACTCTACTCAATGGCACTTAACAACAACAACAACAATCTGGAATCTAATCTTCATCTTTTTCAACAGTTCTAGAGGGCTGAAAATTACATGTGGGTTTGTGCTTACTGGATTATGCTTCGACCTTTGAATCCAATCAGTATGTGTTTGGAATTGGCTAAAATGAAGACAGTCATGCGCATTCCATGTGGTAGGCACGGCCACAGTTTTTACCAAAATGGTAACAGCTCTTCACATTTACTTGCTTTGTATCTTTAACAACAGATAGTATTTTGGACTTTTCAACTTTGCCACTTGGCTGCACATGTAAAAATGTCTTGTGTTGGTTTTAATTTGCATTTCTCCCACCATATTGTCTCATGGGTTGTGTCCTCGCCTAACATACTGAACATCCACTATTTTTTTCAATTTATACAATTCCTTTCCTGAAGAAATTCCATATATATAGCAAAACTTCTTATAATAGCATTGTTAATCATGGTGAAATAACCTCAGTCTCCAAGTGATAGAACAGATAAATAACTCATAATATCTTTTTACAATGGAATTCTACATGGCAATGAAAATTCCAGCTACATGTTAAAATATAGATGACTGTTAAAATCTAATAATGAATTATTGTTTTTAGGTGCCATCAAGTCGGTGTTCAACTTATAGCAACCCAACATACAACAGGCAAAACACTATTGCCAGTGCTTCTCTGGTATCCATAGCATTTTCAATGGTGGATTGATTTTTGGAAATGTGTTGCTGGGTCCATCTCCCAAGCCTACAGCACCTGGTGTTCCCAGGCAGTCTCCTATCCAAGTACAAATCACTCCCGACCCTGCTTAGCTTACGAGATCTGATGGGATCATATGCCATAGTGCTATGGCTGTAGACAATGATAAATAGAAGAAGCACAAATGCGTAAGGTATGATTTCACTCAGATAACCTTAAAGTAGGGAGAAATAAAAAGAACCATGAAACCTGAAATAGTAATGAAAATTTTTAGGAATGTACAATTAGTTAGTAAAAAATTATATTTATAGATAGGTAGGTAGGCAGGAAGAAAGGAAGGAAGGAAGGCAGGGAGGGAGAAAGGGAGAAGAAGGCAGGAGGGAGATAAGGTGAAGAATAATCACACCATTCAGTGTAGTGGTTACATTTAGGGTCACAGAAAGGGAGGATACCAGTGGAGGATACATAGATGTGGTGGTGTTAGGGGGAAATTTTGTGGTACTTTCCATGTTCTTGGGTTAGATCTTTGTACTTATTCATTTAAAATTGCACATGCTTTGTACTTATTAAAAATTACACATGCTTTTAAGTTTTATTATTAGCACTTTAATTGACTAATCATAACTGTAAACATTTGAGTACAACATGATGCTTTGTGTATGCCATGACTAATCTGAACTAATTACATATCCATCACCTTGCATGCCTTTTAATGGTAAATTTGAAATTTGTTGTTATTTTGAGATATATATATATATGTATGTATATGTATATATATATATATACACATATATACAGCCTGCTGTCAATAGATTCTAAACTTATGCATCTGTGAAATTTTGTGCACTTTGATGAGTAATTCCTCAATCCCTCCTTCACTATTACTTCCCCTCCACTTCTGATAACCATTACTCTACTCTTTACTTCTATGATTTCAATTTTATTAGGTACCACACATAAGTGAGATCATTTCTATGCCCAGCCTTTTCACATCTTCCAGGTTCATTTATGTTGTTGAAATGGCAGGATTTCCTTCATTTTTATAGATGAATATTATTCCAATATGTATATATTTCACATTTTCTTTATCCATTCATCTGGTGGGTACACAGGTTGATTCCATATCTTGGCTGTTGTGAATGCTGCTGCAATGAACATGGGAATGTAGATATCCCTATACACTACTGAATTCAAATCAATTTCAATTTCTTTGCATATATAGTGAGAAGGAGGATTACTGAATCATATGGTGATTCTATTTTTAGCATTTAGAGGAGGCTCCATAAAACTTTCTATAATGGCTGTTGTTGTTGTTGTTAGGTGCCGTCGAGTAGTGTCTGACTCATAGAGACCCTCATAGGGTTTTCAATGGCAGATTGTTTCAGGATTGCCTTGGGAGTGGGTGCCATGTCCTTCTCCCATTTTTGCGGTGCTGGGAATTGAACTCAGGACCTCAGAGACTGCAGAGCAGCGCTCTACCAACTGAGCTAAATCCCAGACCATAATGGCTGTACTAATTTACATTCCCACTAACAGTGTATAAGGCTTCCCTTCTCTGCTCTTCTTTGCCAACACTTATTGCTTTTCATCTTTTTGATAAAAGCCATTCTAACAGGTGTGAGGTGATAGCTCTCTGTGTTTTACTTGGCATTTTCCTGGTGATTAGTGATGCTAAGCATTTTTCTTCTGCCTGTCTGTTTTTCTGCATCTTTCTCTGCATGTAAGAAAATAGAAAGAAAAATGTCTATAGGCCCATAAAAGCCACAGAAATGTTCTCTATTATATTGCTTTTGAGCGTGCCACTGATTTTACTGGATTTCACAATATGGAGCTGGGGCAAATACTCCAATTTCTAGTCTCTAATGAGGAAACTGAGTCTCAAGAATCTTCCCCAAATCACACAGTTAGTAATGCTCATTCTTACACAAATGAGCTTCTGTGCTCCAGTGAAGAACCATTCCCTGAAACGTAAGACTTCTTGAGAGCAGTGAGGAAAACAAAGCTAGATGAAGGCCTCTTCCACTCTTTTTTTTTTTTTTTTTCAGTACTTGGGGTTGAACCCAGGGCCTCGGGCTTGCATGCTTTGCAAGTGTTGTACCACTGAGCTGCATCCCCAGCCCATTTTTTCACTTTTTGAGACAGGGTCTGGCTAAATTACACAGACTGCTTCTGGAACTTGTGATCCTCCTGCCTCTGCCTCCTAAGTCACTGGGATTACAGGCATGCGCCACTGCACTGACTCTTTTCCATTCTTTTAATTAAAAATAAAAAAAAGTGAAGAGGCAGAAGAGAGAAGGAAAGAAGGGAGGGATGAGAGACAGAGATAGACTCTAGTATTCCTTCCTTAGTTTCAAGTTCTTGGTTCTTGCTTGTCGAGTGACATCCAACAGCAGAATACAATTCTTTGTCTTTTTAGTGCTTTTGGAGCTTCCCCATGTGCTGTGTAAATTATTGGAAATAAACCCTAAAACCTCTCTGTAAACATACAGGAAATCAATGGAAGATTCATTAAAGCATAGTATCCAAGGTAATCATAACTTATTTTCTAAAGTATTTTGAGTAACAGGAAACTTCAATAATCTTTGCTGTGCTTAAGCTAATAATGCCATTAATTAGTTTCCTTGAGAGACTTCCTGGGTATTTTATAAACGATTTCATTTTCACACTTTTGGGAAAGAATCATCATGCATTCAAATTGCAATCAATGCCTGAAACTCAGTGGAAAGCAACTGTCTTCTCCACTTGACGTGCTTCAATTATTTCATGTCATTAATTCAGTTATCTCAATTGCAAAAAGGGGGCACAAGGAGGCAGGAATATCTCAGGCAAATCCTTGGCTATATGGATCACAGGGGATCTGGGCATAGTAACAGCAGTGAAAATGAACACCAAACAGCACAATAGGTGTCCTGATGCACAAATTAGCTATGATAGTAAATAGTTGATCTTGGGAATATCAACCAGTCTGTCATAAAATGGCTTAAATATGTGCATGAAGTATTGCTCAAAGGGGGTTTTCTCAAAACTTAGTTCAAAAGCATCTTTCAAGGATCTAATATGTGAAAAGCATTTATGCATCTCATTGTTTGGATAGTCCTTCTATGAAAATTAAGGCTCCTTATTAGAAAATTTTATAATTCCATAATAAACTAAATATGTTAACTCATTTGCTCTAAAACGGAAGAGGAAAGATTGCATTCTTGTATTTATTTATGTTATTAAAAATAATTCTCACAATAATCCAATAATACTGGTAATAATTTAAATAATTTAATATAATATTATAAATAATAAAAAATATTTTAAAACCAGAACATTAACACTTATCAGCTACTCCTGAAAATACCAGGGCTTAATGAAACACAGGTAGAATTTTATTTAAGCCTCATAGTAGCCTTAGACAGAAAGGTGAGATGCTTTAATTTTTATAGGTAAAGTAACTGCTGTCAATGGATGTTAAGCTGCCAGTTTAATTTACATTGATCTTGGTGGGAGAGGGTAAGAATTCAAATTCAGACCTGTCTGTTTCAGATTCTTGTTGTACGACATCCTTCAAGCTCCTAAGATTTTTGAGTGTCTCAGGTCCCCAAACAGTATCAGATACTGGCAACTGAATCTGAAATCCCCTTGTGGTGCTCTATTATTACAAAAAAACAAAATCAAGAAAAATATATATCAAAGAAAATAATAGCAGCTAGGCTCATGCACAAGCAGTGAAAAAAAGAATGTGCCATGTCTGGTAGGTTTCAACCAGGGAAATGTGATACAGGAGATCTCAATTGCATCTGAAAGGATGAGCAGGACCTTGCAAAGCTGAGAAGGAGAAGAATACGAAAATACAGAGGGACAGGCATAGTACAGAAAAGATTCAAAGGACTCTTCAGGGAATAATGAGTATATTCTCCTTTAAAATGAGGAGTGTTGCCTGGTGCAGGTGGCACACACCTGTAATCCCAGTGACTCAGAAGATAGAGGCAGGAGGATCACTGGTTTGAGGCCAAAGGTAGCCTGTGTAACTTAGTGAGACCCTGTCTCAAGATAAAACATAGAAAAGACCTAAGGGTGCAGCTTAGTGGCAGAGCACTTATAAAGTACGCACAAAGTCCTGGGTTCAGCCCCCATGTACCATAAAAAATATATATATATGTGTATATATATGTGTGTGTATATATGTATATGTATATATGTATATATACATGTATATATACATATATACGTATATATGTATATATTTATATATACATATATGTATACATGTATATATGTATACATATATGTGTACATATATACATGTATATATGTATATATGTATATATACATGTATACATATACATATATATACACACACACATACATACACATATGAAAAAAGTTTAAAAAATAAAAGGAGTGTTGGCTGGATGTGATGGTTTATGCCTGTAATCCCAGAGACTGGGGAGATGGAGACAGGAGGATTGCAGGTTGGAGGCCAGAGGCAGTTTGTGTAACTTAAGAGAGACCCTGCTTCAAGAAAAATAAATAAGTAAAATTGGGCTGCGGGTGCAACCCAGTATAGAGTACTTGCAAAGTACGTGTGAGTCCCTGGGTTCAACCCACAAGTACCACAAAACAACAACAACAACAACAACAACAACAACAACACCTAATTAGTCTAAAGGAGGAGTGTTGAAAAGCAGTCACACAGAGCCTAGAGTGGAAAGTGTGACCTGAAAGGAATGTCTGATGGTATCTGCTGTCCACATTGGGTGTGGGCTCATCAATTCAGCCACAATGTGATCAAGAATGTGGGACCCTAGCCACTCAGAGCATGGTTTTGCAGCAACACCACTACCCAAGGACCTTAGAAATTCAGAATCTCCACCATCCTCCCTGGTCTTCTGAAACTGAAGCTTCATTTTCACAAAACTATCAGGGACTTTGTGTGCATGTTATATTCAAAGGGCATTGACTAAATCAAAACAATGAGTTGCAAGAGAAGTTGATAAAAGTGATTTGATTGAATAAAAAATCGCGAAGAAACTCTCACCCTAATAGGGCAGCATATTTCCTCTAGAGGGAAGCTAACTTAGATGAAGTGTGTGTGTCAAAGTTCCCGCGTGTGGTGACTCTTCAGGTCAGGGACGGTAAATTTAAGGATGTACGCCCTCCCAGAAATGACAGAGCAAGTTGAATGCTGGGGATCTGGAAACAGTATCATTTTGACTGTCTGCATTTCTAACCTCAGTAGTGGGTTGGCAACAAAGGAGTGGCTGGATAAAACTGGACAGACAAAGGTCAGTCTCTCCATGAAGGTACTTCCTTGTAGCAAATGCTTCATATACACTTTCTCACCTAAGCTTCACTATGAAAGACTGGAATCTGGGGCTTTGAGGGTAACAATGATTATAGGAATAATCCTGGTGGTGATTTTGCAGCTAGCATTTACTGTGCCATCATTAGTTCAAATTATAAAGCTAAATGTTTGTGTACCTATTTTCCCATTTTCACCACAAACTTGTGATCAAGTATTATTGCCTCCATTTCATTGCTGAAGAATTAGAAGAGTAGACAGTTTATAGGAGTTTCTCAGTCACATAACTAAGAAATATTTATGTCCAAATGCAGGTGCATTTGGTCTGAGGCCCAAGGTCATTTTTCAATCTTAGAGTAACTCCAAAAGGCATCTAATCGCAACCTATCTGTTCATCCACTACTTTTTTAAATGGTATCAGAGATTCTGCTTCTCCCATAAATGTTAGTGAAAAAAGAAATAGAAAAGACACCCTTGAAGGTGAATAATTATAAAAAACAAGATTCCTCAGATTTATAAATGAGATTATTGAACTAGCATTTGGTTTTTAAAATGTTCCCTTCGGCAAAGAGAAAAGAAGCATACTTTTGTTGAGACAGATATCTTCATTGATTTATCAGGAGATAGATGAGTAATTGTATTTCCCTATCTCTGCTTAAATTTAGAGATTCACACAAATAAGTACAAAAGAATTTATATACAGTTTACAAGAATATTGGCCGTACACTTCCAAAATAAACTTTAAAAACAGTCTGTATACCCAGATATCAAGTCTTCTAATTCATCCACACTACAGCAAAGTGCACTGATAATTTTGTATTCCTTCAGCACCAGTGCTGCCCTGGGAACTCAGAATGATTTAGAGGAAGTGGAGGGGTTGGGATTTTCACAGAGTTCTATTGGAATCCCAGATTCTCCACTAAGAGTCATGTGACCTCAGATATTTTCTTGAATATCCTTTAAACCATAATTTCTTCTGTGACAAAACATGATTTCAAATTAGCTCAGAGGACTACTATAAGGATTCAACAGAAATACAGTAAAGTGGTTAATAGGCAGAACTATACCATAAATGGTCTGTCTCTTCCACGGTAATCTTGGTGTTTCATGTACGTGGGATCTGAAGGACATGATTCCACCTTGAAATCAATATGTTTTAAGTGTGTATCACAAATCAATGAGGATATACAAGATTCTGGGTAGTTATCATCTCTAGTTTTTGAGTCTAAGTCCATTAAATTTGAGTTTTCCAGTTTAATCACCTTGAAGAGACTGTTTTCATAGCAGAGCATGCAGCCTCAGGTTGATTCATAAGGTATGAAATACTTTCAAATCCTTTGCATATCCATTTTCTGTTACTGCACACCCTCCCATGACTTTCAGACATTTGCATTTGAGAAGCTACTCATTTGTAGTGACACAGAAAGTCCTCCCGTCTCTCTCTTGAGTGATCTATATTCTTTCCCAGTCTCTTATTAGTAATTTCTTAGTGTAAAACTTAACGAGCTTCATTATGACATTACTACACATGCATTTCATTGTGTGTTGTTCAGGTTCACCTCCTCCACTACCCTGTCATGAAATCCACTTTCTCCGCACCAATGGTCCCCCATCTACTTGCATGTCTTATATGTGTGTTGTCCATGTATATATGTGTATGCACACACACATACATATACACATGTTATATACATATGTATATATACATCTGAAGCCATACTACTGTGGCATCTGATACCATCAGATCTCAGAAGCTAAGCAGGGTTGGGCCTGGTTAGTACTTGAATGGGAGACTTTCTGGGAGCACCAGGTACTATAGGTTTGGGAGTAGGACCTGGCAACCCATTCCCAAAAGCCAATCTGCCATTGAAAACCCTTATGAATAGAAGAGAAGCACTGACAATAGTGATTCATCTGTTGTATATAGTGTTGCTATGAGTCAGAAATGGACTCAATGGCACCTAACAACAACAACAACAACAACAACAACATCCACATAAGAGAGAAAACAAGCAATGTTTACCTTTCTAGGCCTGGCTTATTTTGCCTAAAATGACCAAATCTAGTTCCATCCATTTTCCAGCAGATGCCATAATTTCATCCTTCTTTATGGCTGAATAAAACTCTATGGTGTACATATCCTACTTCTTCCTTATCTACTCATCTGTTGATGGGAACTTAGGTTGACTTTATATCTTGGCTATTGTGAATAGCACCATAACAAACATGGATGAGCAAGTATCTCTGTGGTATATTGATTTATATTTGTTCAGATATATATTCAGGAGTGGTATAGTTGGGTCACATAGTAGATCTATATTTAGTTTTATAAGGAACCTCCATACCTATTTCCATAGTGGCTGTACCAACAGACATTCCTATGAGCAGTGTGGTAGGGTTTCTTATGGTTTGTTTTGTTGATTGGGGTGAGATAGTACTTCAAGGTAGTATTAATTTGCATTTTTCTGATGGCTAAGGATGTTGGAAATTTTTTCATATGCTCATTGGTCATTTGTACTTCTTTTGAGAACTCTCTGTTTAGCTCTTTTGCCCATTATTCGATTGGATATTATCTTTTTTTTGGTGTTTTTTGACCTCTTTACATATTCTAGATATTAATCTCCAACCTGACACATGGCTGGAAAAGATTTTCTCCCATTCTTTAGGTTGTCTTTTCACTCAGATAATTGTGCCATTTGCTGAGCAAAATTTAATTTCATGCAACCTCATTTGTCAATTCTTGCAATAGTGATCTATGGAGGCCCTTTTCAGAAAAGTCCTTGCCTATGAGTATTTTCCTTATGTATTCCTCCAGCAGTTTCATAGCTTCAGGTCTTATATTAAGGTCTTTGATCCATTTTTTTACAAAGTGAATGCCAGAGACCTAATTTCAATCTTCTGCATGAGAATATCCAGTTCTCCCACCACTATTTGTTGAAGAGGCTGTTTTTTCTCCAACTTAATATATTTGGAACTTTTGTTGAACATCAGGTGTCTCTAGCTTCATGGGTTTATTTCTGGATCTTCTATACATTCCATCAGTCTACATGTCTGTTTTTGTGCCATGTTATTTTTGTTACTATGGCTCTGTAGCATAATTTGCAATCACGTATTATGATAGCCCCTGCATTGTTCTTTCTGCTCAGGATTTCTTCAGCAATTTGGGGTCTTTTTTGCTTCCATATGAATTTTGGGATTGTTCTATATTTCTGTGAAGAGTGTCATTGAGATTTTGATGGGGATTGCATTGAATCTGTAGATTGTTTTGAGAATATAGAAATTTTCACAATATTAATTCTTCCTATCCAGGAGCATGAGATGTTTTTCGTTCTTCTAATGTTTAATTTCTTTCTTCAGTGTTTTAAAGTTTTCATTGTAGAAGTCTTTCACCTCCGTGGTTAGGTTTATTCCTAGGTATTTTATCGTTTTTAAAGGTATTGTGAATGAGATTGATTTCCTAATTTCTTTCGCAGTCTGGTCATTATTGGTATAAAGAAAAGTTACTGGTTTTTGTATGTTGATATTGTACTCTGTTACCTTGCTGAAAGAGTTTATCAGCTCTTAAATTTTCTGATGGAGTCTTTAGGGCCTTTTAAGTATACAATCATATAATCTGCAAATTTGACTTCATCCTTTCCTATCAGTGTCCCTTTTATTTCCTTCAGCTGCCTTATTGGTATGGCTAATAGTTCAATTACTATATTGGATAGCAGTGGACAGTGTTCCCCCTTGCCTTGTTGCTGATTTTAGAGGAAATGTTTTCAGTTTTTCTCCATTAGATATGATGTTGGCTGTAGGTTTTTCATATATTTCCTTTATTAAGTTGAAGTACCATCCTTCAATTCTTAGTTTCTTCAGGGATTTTTATCATGAAAAGATGTTGAACTTTGTCTAAAGCCTTTTCTGCATCTACTGAAGTGATTATGAGATTTCTGTCTCTGAGTCTATTTGTGTACTATATTTATTATCCTGTGTATGTTGAACCACCTTTGCATCCCTGGAACAAAACCAACTTGATCAGAGTGTATGCTATTTTTAATGTGGTATTGATGTTAATTTGCAAATTTTTTTTGCAGCTTTGTTAATCAGGGAAATTGGTCTGTAGTTTTCCTTTTTTGTGTGTGTATCCTTATCTGGTTTCGGCTTCATAGAGTAAGTTTGGTAGTGTTTCTTCCATTTCTATTTTATGAAATAGTTTGAGGAGCATTGGTGTTAATTCTTCTTTAAAGTTCTTGTAAAATTCAGAAATGAATCTATCTAGTCCTGGGCTTTTCTTTGTTGGAAGATGCTTTATTACTGCTTCAATCTCACTACTCATTATGGGTCTATTTGTTGCTTATATTCTCTTGATTTAATCTTGGTCATAATTGTCTAAGAATTTATCCATCTCATGTAAGTATTCTAGGTTTTTTAAAGTATATCTGGATTTCATTGACATCTGTTGTAATGTCCCTCTTTTCATCACTAATTTTTATTAATTTGAATCATCTCCCCTTCTTTCAGTTAGTTTGACTAAGGGTTTGTTGATCTTGTTTATTGTTTCAAAGAATCAGCTCTTCATTTCATCAGTTCTTTATTGTTCTTTTAGTCTCCATTTCATCAGTTTCTTCCCTGATCTTTATTATTTATTTCCATCTACTGATTTTGGGTTTTGCTTGTTTTTATTTTCTAAGACCTTGAAGTGAATCATTGTTCATTTGCATCCTCTCTGATTGTTTAATGTAAGCATTCATAGCAATCAACTTCCCTTGTAGATCTATCTTTGCTTTATCCCAAAGATTCTTATAGGCTATGTTTTCATTTTAATTTGATTCTAGGAATTTTTTTTATTTCCTAGATAATAGGGGCTGGGATTTAGCTCAGTTGGTAGAGTGCTGTGCTACAGTGTCTGAGGACCCACGTTCAATTCCCAGCACCGCAAAAATGGGAGAAGGGCCTGGCAATCCACTCCCAAGGCATACCCGAAATAGTCAGCTATTGAAAACCCTATGAGGGTCTCTATGAGTCAGATACTGACTCGACGGCACCTAACAACAACAACAACAACAACAACAACAACAACAACTGGATTTTCTTTAAAAACCTACTGATCACTTAAGAATGTATTGTTTAATCTCCATGTATTTCAACAGTTTCTGTAGTTTCTCTTGATGTTGATTTCTAGTTTTATTCCATTATGATCTGATAAGATATAATTGATTATTTAAGGTTTTTGGATTTACTAAGGTTTAATTCATGGCCTGGGCTGGTCTTTGGCTCAGTTGGTAGAGTGCTGCTCTGCACTGAGGCCCTGGGTTCAATCTCCAGCACCACAAAAACAGAAGAAGGGTATGGCAAATCACTCCTGAAGCAATCTCAAAACAATCAGCCATTGTAAACTCTATGAGGGTCACTATGAGTCAGACTCAGTTTGAGGGCACCTAACAACAAAAGCAACTTGTGGCCTAAAATGTGACGTACTTTAGGGAAAGTTCCATGGGATACTGAAAAGAATGTGTCTTCTGTAACTTTCGGATGGAATAGTCTGCATGTGTTTAGTCTATTTGACCTGTGATATGGCTTAAAGTTTCTTTGTTGATATTGGGCTATGGGGTTGGATTTCCTATATTGATAAGAGGTGGGTATTGAAATCACCTGCTATTATAGTTTCTGGATTTATCTTTCTTTTCATGTCCAGTAATGTTTTGGGAAATTGGGTGTACTGATATTTAGTATATATGTAATTGTTATATCTTCTTTATTAATTGTTCCCTTTATTAATATGTAGTGATTGTCTTCATCTCTTCTGACTAATTTTAACATTAATTCTACTATGTCTGATATAATGGTGACTTTTGGCTTCCATTTGCTTAGTATACCAATTTCCATCCTTTCACTTTCAGGCTGTATGGGTTCTTGCTGGTGAGTTCTTGTACACAACAAATTATCAGATATTGCTTTTAATCTAATCTATTAGTCTATGTCTTTTAATTGGGTAGTTAAGACCATTTATATTTACAGTTATTATTAAAAGGGGTTTTTCTGGTTCCTGTAATTGTGTGGGGTGTTTTTCTGCTTGGTTGGCATACAATGTGATCTTTCTTTTTTCTCTTATTCATATGCAAGATTTGTTGGGTTTTGAGTTAGACATGACTAATTCTTTCTTAGTTTTCAATAGTTCACCTGTTCCTCTCATGAAGTTTAGTATTTCCTATACTTTCATGATTGAGGTTATCTTTCTTCTTCCTGTGTGTACAGGATTCCTTTGAGTATCTTCTGCAGTGCTGGATTGGTGGCCATGAATTGTTTTAGTATATGCTTGTTTTGGAAGACCTTTATTTCTCCATTGACTTTAATAACTTTGACAGATATCATCATCTTGGTAGGCAGTTATTTACTTTCAAGGTTTGAAGTATATTATTCCATAGTTTTCTAGATTTTAGGGTTAATGCTTAGAAGTCTGATGTTATTCTGATGAGTTTGCCTCTCACAGCTTTTGATATTGTTTCTTTGTTATTTATTTGTGGCATTTTAACTATAATGTTTTGTGGAGAGTTTCTGTTCTGTTCATTTCTGTTTGGAGTTGTAAATTCCTCTTATGATTGATGTCCATTTCTTACCCCAGATTTAGGAAATTTTCTGTTATTATTTCATTGGGTAGATTTTCTATGTCTTTATTTTTATGTCAGCTCCATTTTCTATCCCCTGGACTGTTATATTTGGTCTCTTGATCATGTCCCAGAGTTCTTGGAAATTGTGGTCATGTTGTTTTATTATTTTTTCTTTGTTGATATGTGAATGTACAATTCCCTCAACCTTGTCTTCCATCCCTGATAGTCTATTGTCTACTTGATCCAGTATACTTGTGATGCTTTTCACTGAGTTTTTTTATTTGATTCATGAGTTCTTCATTTCTAACATTTTTATTTGTTTTCCTGTTTCTCAAAAATCCCAATTTCCTTCCTGAATTTCTCATCCATATTAATGACTTCATCTTCTACATTGGTGACTATTCAATCTAGGTCCTGTATTGATTTCCTTACCTCATATATGTGCTTCTTTGTGTTCTCTTTGAAGTAACTGCACATTTATACAAGTACACTTTTGAATTTTTCATCAGATATTTCAACCACATCATTATCTTTGGATTCAGTATTAAAGAATTATGGTCTTTTGCAGCACAGGTATTTCTTTGTTTTTTTCAGGTATTTTATGTTTCAGTTTTATAATTTATGCATCCGTTGGGATGGATATCCCTTCCTGTTTCATTTGAAGATCTTCTCAATGAGTGGGTTTCTCATAAGATCTCTATCCCAAGTACCACCCCCAGAGGACAACTTAAACAACTGTAACATGTACAATACCTGACAATACCAGATAAAGAAATGCACTTAAATCAGCTAAAGTCAAAATCAACTACTACTATTCCATGTTTGTTGGTTTCCCATGGGGGGCTTGCATGTTGCTTTGATGCCACTGGTATTACAGACACCAGGCAGGGTCACCCATGGTGGACAGGTTTCAGCTGAGCTTCCAGACTAAAACAGACTAGGGAGCAGAACATGACTAACCCATTCCCAAAACAATTAGCCATTGAAAATCCTATGAGTAGCAGAGAATCACTGTCAGATATATGGCTAGAAAAAGAACTTCCCAGGTTGGAAGGCACTCATAAGACAACTGGAAAAGAGTTGTCTCCACAAAGTACAGTCAACTTTAATGACAGGCATGGAGTAAATCCCCAGGGAACTCCATCTGCTGATGCAGCATGACTCAAAATGAGAAGGAATGACTGTAAACATCCCTCAATAATTAGAATGTGAGTGTATATAGTATGAATCTAAGAAAATTGGAAATTATCAAAAAGGAAATGATGCACATAAACATTGACATTATAGGCATCAGTAAGCTAAAATGGACTGGTATTAGGCCTTTTGAATCACATAAGCCTATGGTCTACTATGTGGGAAATGAAAGCTTAAAGAGAAATGAGGTTGTATTCACCATCAAAAAAGACATCTCAAGAACTGTCCTGAAGTGCAGCGCTGTCAGTGATAGAATAATATACATATGCCTACAAGGAAGGCCAGTTAATATGACTATTATTCAAATGTACACATCCACAACTAAAGCTGCAAATGAAGTTAGGGAACAATTTTTACCAGCCCCTGCAATCTAAAATAGATTGAACATGCAATCAGGATTCACAAATAATTACTGGTGACTGGAATGCAAAAGTTGAAGATGAAGGCAGCTCAGTAGCTAGAAAATATGGCCTTGGTGACAGAAACACTGCTGGACATCACATGATAAAATTTTGTCAGACCAATGACCTTTTCATTGTAAATATGTTTTTTCACCAACATAAACAGCAAATATACACATAGAATTCATTAGATGAAACACACAGGAACCAAATTGACTACATTTGCGGAAAAGCTCAACATCAAAAGTCAGAACAAGACCAGAAGCTGATGATGGATCAGACCATCAACTGTTCATATGCAAGTTCAATTGGAAACTGAAGAAAATTAGAGCAAGTGTATGAGGGCCAAGGTATGGCCTTGAGTATATCCCACTTAAGTTCAGAGACCACTTTAAGAAGAGGTGTGAGGTGTTAGACACTAATGATTGAAGGAAGACCAGAGAGGTTATAGCATGACATCAAAGGCATCATTTTTAAGGAAGCAAAAAGTTATTAAAAAGACAGGAAAAGAAGAAAAGACCAAATTACATGTCAAAAGAACTCTGAAACTTGCCCTTGAATGTCTACCAGCAAAGAAAAAGGAAGACATGATGAATTTATAGGACTAAACAGAAGATTGCAAAGGGCAGCTCAAGAAGACAAAACCAAATATTATAATGACATGTGCAAAGAACTGGAGATAGAAAACCAAAAAGGAAGAACATGCTCTGTTTTTCTCAAGCTTAAGGAATTGAAGAAAAAAAATCAAGCCTTGAGTAGTAGACGTGATCGATTCTACAGGGAATATATTAAACAATGCAGTTACTATCAAAAGAATATGTAAGGAATATACAGCATATTTATATCAAAAAGAACTGGTTCATAACTAACTACTTCAAGAGGCTGTATATGATCAGGAACCAATGGTACTGAAGGACAAAGTAGAAGCTTCTTTGAAGGAACTGGTGAAACACAAAGCTCCAGGAATTGATAGAATACCAATAAAGACGTTGCAACAAAGAGATGCAGCATCGTAGGTGCTAACTTGTTAATGCCAAGTGATTCAGAAAACAGCAACCTGTCCAACTGACTGAAAATTATACTTATTTGTGTGTATTCCAAAAAAAGGGATACAATCTAATGTGGAAGTTATGAAATGATATCATTAATATCACACACAAGTAAAATTTTGCTGAAGATCATTGAAAAGTGACTGTTGCAGTATGTAGACAAGGAACTGCCTGAAAATCAAGCCAGATTCAGAAGAGGGTGTGGAAACAGGGACACCATTGCTGATGTCAGATGGTTATTAGCTGAAAGCAGAGAATACCAAAAAGATGTCTATCTATGTTCTATTGACTATGCAAAGGCATTTAACTGTGTGAATCCTAACAAATTATGGATTGCAAAGAATGGGAATATCAAAGCACTTAATTTTACTTATGAGGGCTCTGTATGTGAACCAGGGGGCAATCATTCAAATTCAACGAGGAAACAATGCCTGATTTAAAGTTGAGAAGTGTGTGTGTCAGGGCTGTATCCTTTTACTGTACCTCTTCAATCTCTATGCTGAGCAAATAATCTAAGAAGCTGGACTTTGTGAAGAACATTTCATCATGATTGGAGGAAGACTTATTAATAGCCTGTGTTATGCAGATGGCAAAACTCTGCTTGCTGAAAGTAAAGAGAATTTGAAACATTTACTGATAAAGATAAAAAAACAACCTTCAGTGTGGATTGTGCCTCAAAATCAACAAAACAAAAATCTTTACAACTGAGTCAGTTTGCAGCTTCATGATAAATGGAGTAAACATTGAGGTTTTCAAGACTTTGCTTTACTTGGTGCTACAATCAATACCTGTGAAAACAGCAGCAAGAAACCAAATGGTACATTGCATTTCAGAAAACCTGTTGCCAAAGACCTTTCAGAAGTGTTGAAAAGTAAAGATGTCACATTGAAGAAAAAGGTACACCTGACTCATGCCATGGTATTTTCAGTCACATCATGTGGTTGTGAAAGGTGGACACTGAATAAGGGAGACAGGAGAAGAGTTGTTGTTTTTGAATTATGGTGCTGGAGACAACTATTGAATATACCATGGACTGCCAAAACACCAACAGATCTTCCTAGATAAAGTATAATAAGAGTGCTCCATGGAAACAAGATGGCTAGACTGCATCTTACATATTTTGGACATGTTATCAGGAAGAACCAATCCCCGGAGAAAGACATCATGTTTGGGAGAGTGGCAGGTCATTGAAAAAAAGGAAGACCTTTAACTAGATGGATTGACATGGTGTCTGCAACAATGGGCTTAAACACAAAAAAGATCATGCACCTGGCTCAGATTTGGGGAGCATTTCATTCTGTTGTATATAGGATCAGTATGAGCTAGACCCTACCTGATGGCTCCTAACAACAACAACTATATCACTACCAATTGTCACAGCAGAGAAAATGTGTACAATGATATCAGGTAAGCTATGCAAACTATTGGACAATATCATTAATATCACACACTAGCAAAATTCTACTAAAGATCATTCAGAAGCGACTGCAACAATATATAGACAGGGAATTACCAGAAAATCAAGCGGGATTCAGAAGAGGGCGGGGAACTAGGGACATCATTGCTGATGTCAGGTGGATATTAGCTGAAAGCAGAGAATATCAAAAAGATGTCTATCTATGTTTTATTGACTACACAAAAGCATTTGATTGTGTGGATCACAATAAATTATGGCTAACTCTTTGGAAAATGGGAATACCAGAACACCTAATTGTGCTCATGAGAAATCTGTACATGAACCAGGAGGCAGTTGTTTGAATAGAACAAGGAAACACTGAGTGGTTTAAAGTTGAGACAGGTGTGCGCCAGGGCTGTATACTTTCACCCTATCTCTTCAATTTATACGCTGAGCAAATAATCTGAAAAGCTGGACTTTATGAGGAAGAATGTGGCATCAAGATTGGAGGAAGACTCATTAACAACCTGCGTTATGCAGATGACACCACTTTGCTTGCTGAAAGTGAAGAGGATTTAAAACATTTACTGATGAAGATCAAAGATCATAGCCTTCAATATGGGTTATGACTAAACATCAACAAAACAAAAATCCTTACAACTGGGTCAGCACGCAACTTCACATTAAATGGAGAAAAGATTGAAGTTGTCCAAGATTTTACTTTGCTTGGCTCTATAATCAACACCCGTGGAAGCAGCAGTCAAGAAATCCAAAGACGCATTGCTCTAGGAAAAGCTGTGGCAAAAGATCTCTTTAGAGTATTGAA
>VMDO01008516.1:0-31161 GCA_007922755.1 Pedetes capensis
TACTGCCACTCAAGGCTTGAATTTTTTCTTCACTTCCTTAAGCTTGAGAAACACAGAGCGTGTTCTTCCCTTTTGGTTTTCTGCCTCCAGCTCCTTGCACATGTTATTATAATATTTGTTTTTGTCTTCTCGAGCTGCCTTCTGAAATCTTCTGTTTAGTTCCTTAACTTCATCATGTCTTCCTTTTGCTTTAGCTGCTTGATGTTCAAGGGCAAGGTCCAGTGTCTCTTTTAACATGTAATTTGGTCTTTTCTTTTTTTCTTGTCTTTTTAATAACTTTTTGCTTCCTTCTTGAATGATATCTTTTATGTCATGCCACAACTCTTCTGGTCTCCTATCATTTGTGTCTAATGCATTAAACCTATTTTTGAGGTGGTCTCTGAACTCAGGTGGGATATACTCAAGGTCATACCGTGGCTCTCATATACTTGTTCCAATTCTCTTCAGCTTCAGTTTGAACTTGTATATGAGAAGTTGATGGTCTGATCCACAGTCAGCACCTGGTCTTGTTTTGACATTTTGTACAGAGCTTTTCCATTGTCTCTTTCCACATATGTAGTCAATTTGATTCCTATATGTTCCATCTCATGAAGTCCATGTGTATAGTGACCGTTTATGTTGTTGAAAAAATGTATTTGCAGTGAAAATGTCATTGGTCTGACAAAATTCTATCATGCGATCTCCCGTATTGTTTCTGTCACTAAGACCATATTTTCCAGCTACTGAGCCTTCTTCTTTGTTTCCAACCTTTGCATTCCAGTCACCAATAATTATCAGTACATCCTGATTGCATGTTTGGTCTATTTCAGATTACAGAAACTGGTAGAAATCTTCCCTTTCTTCATTTGTGGCCTTAGTGGTGGGTGCATAAATTTGAATAATAGTCATGTTAACTAACCCCAACATGTCTGTCAGTTTGCTGCACTGTGGGGGCTTGTATATTGTGATGAGGCTGAAAGCTATACTACTGGTATCTCTGATACCAGCTGGGCCACCCATGATGTATAGGTTTCAGCTCAGCTTCTAGACTAAGACAGACTAGGGAGTAGGTGCTGGTGAACCACTCCCAAAGCAACTAGCCATCGAGAACCCTGTGGACAGCAAAGAAACACTGTCAGGTATAGTGCCAGAAAATGAGACCCCAGGTTGGAAAGCACTCAAAAGACTACTGGGGAACAGTTGCCTCCTCAATGTAGAATCTACCTTGATGACAGAAATGGAGTAAAGCCCCACGTATCTCCATCGGCTAATGTGGCACCACTCAAAATGAGGAGAAACAACTTGTAAACATCCACTAATAATTGGAACATGGAATGTATGTAGTATGAATCTAGGAAAATTAGAAATCATTGAAAGAGAAATAGAGTGCATAAACATTGACATCCTAGGCATCAGTTAGCTAAAATGGACCGGCATGGGCCACTTTGAGTCAGATAATCATATGGTCTACTATGCTGGGAATGACAAACTAGAGAGAAATGGGGTTGCATTCATCATCAAAAAGACATCTCAAGATCTGTCCTGAAATACAATGTTGTCAGTGATGGAATAATATCCTTGTGTCTACAAGCTGAGGAAGGAGGATCACAAATTTAAGGTCAGCCTGGGCTACATAGCAAGTTCTAGGCCAGCCTGGGCTATATTGAGACCCTGTTTTTTGTTTTTGTTTTTTAAAAATTGCATGGCAAGCAGAATCCTGGGACAGGGAAAGGATAGTTCTTAGGCACTGAGCATAGGATTAATGTTAACATGCCATAGATGAGGGCTTCATCCTAATGAGACTTGGAGCTGAAATGGGGTGCCCATCATAAAGTATGAAATTGTCCATTACACTCTAGCAGAATGAATGAAAATTGTACTCCATAGAGAAATTCCATAACATTGTGGACAAGGAGCTTCTGTTCCTAAGACCTTTCAAAGAACAATTTTCCTCAGAGGCTGAAGGTTCAGAACACATCTGATTTCTCTGCTTTCTACTGAAAGGCCAGAAAACTAAGGAGAAATGCCTTCAAAATAGTAAGGAAAAAGTATTCAAAGAACTCAACTTGTTTGTTTGTTTATTTGAGATAGAGTCTTTCTATATATTCTAGGCTGGCCTCGAATTCACTATGTAACCCAGGCTGGATTCAAACTGGGGATCCTCTTGCCTCAGCCTCCCAAATGCTGGGATTATAGGCATTCACCACCATGCCCAATTTCAATTTGGATATCTAACCCTAACAAGCTATTGAGTGAGGGTAAAAAATATTTCCAGACATGCAACGTGTATTAGTAAGTTGGTTTATTGCTGTGGCAGTGAAACCAACAAAGCAAACTTATGGGAGGAAGTGTTTATTGGGGGCTCCCAATTACAGGATCAATCCATAATGGTGGTGGGGCCAATGTTGCAGTACTAGGTGACAGGGCCTATAGGGTCAGAGAAGCACACATCTTTGTGATCAGGAAGCAAAGTGACTGGAACTGTGGGCCTAGGTAAAAAATCCCAAAGGCCCATCCCCAATGACCCCCAGTGACCACTTCTGCAAAGCTGAGTTCTGCCTCCCAAAGTTCTATAACCTCCATAAACAGCACCACCAACTAGAGATCAAATGTTCAAACACATGACCTTTGGGGGCTATTTAAGATTCAAACCAAGCCGGCTGTGGTGGCTCACACTGTAATCCCAGCAACTCAGGAGGTGAAGGCAAGAGGATCACAAGTTGGAAGCCAGAGCCAGCTTGTGTAACTAAATGAGACCCTGACTCAAAATAAAATAATAAAAATTGGGCTGAGGGCATAGCCCAGTGGTAGAACTCTTGCAAAATATATGCAAACCTTGGGTTCAACCTGCAAGTCACACACACACACACACACACACACACACACACACACACACACACGATTTAAATTGTAACAAAGTTTAAAAAAAAATTACTTCTAAAGCATTCTTGGGACACAATAGAAGAATTTACTCCCCTGAAACAAGGAATAAACCAAGAGGGAAAGGGAATGGGAACCAGAAGACCAGGTATTCATCACAACATAGAGGTAAAGGAAATCCCCAAAGGGATGAAGGGAGAGTCCAAGATGGCAAGTATACTGCAGGCTGAAAGGACAGGCAGTCCATACTGGAGCAAGTCCAAAGGTTCCAGAGGAGACTTCTTCAAGTAAATGACATAAATAGATAATGTGAATACATGTACCTGAGAGAAGACTTACACAGCTGAAGGAAAGCTTGAATACAATACAAGTACATAGAAAATTAAGCAAATAGAAGCCTGGACAAGAGGCTGAGGGTGTTGGTCAGAAGGAGAGCACTTTGCCTAGTGTGTGCAAGTCTCTGAATTCAATCCCTAGCACCACACACATGCACGCACGCACGCACGCGTCCACGCGCACACTCGCATACACAAAACAACAAGCCCCCCCCCAAACCAACCAACCAACCAACAAAAACCCAAAAGAAAAACAAAAAACATGGACAAAAATTTCAAAGGGAAAACATAAAACTAAAAATAAAATTTACTTGTTGATTGTAATGTGCACCATAATCTCAGAGACATTCAAATGTGAACAAGTAAGCTGGGCATGGCAGTGCACATCTGCAAACCCAGCACTGAGGAAGCTGAGGCAGGAGGTGCAACACAAGTTTAAGGCCAGCCTGGGGTGTATAGCAAGTTTCAGGTCAGGTTGAGCTATACAGTGAGCCCTGTCTCAAAATAAATAAATAAATGAATGCATATGAACAAGTGTCTATGTTAGAATAAAAATTTTGTAGTTCATTTCATAAGGGTCCTGTAAATTGTAAGAATTTCTTGGTTTTTATATTCTGAAACTTCTTTTAATCCCCACAACTCTCCTGAATAATTTCACTGAGTATAAATTTCCTTTATTTCTTGGGCTTTTTCTCCAATGCTGGGAAAAAAATCTGTTTTCTCTACAAATATTGCTTTTCCTACAATTCTTTGCACTACTTTTTTCCCCCTGGAATTCTTATTATGTTATATATATTCAGTGCTTTTACCTCTATATTTTTAACTGCTGATTCTTTTTGTTTCCCTTGTGCTGTATCCTGAGTGTCTCTTTCAATTCTGTCTTCTAATTCTCTAATATATACCCTTTTCCCCAACTGAATTAGACTCTTTTTATTCTTTCTGCAATCTCTTCCAGAGGTAACTGTGTCCATTGTAGGTGATGAACTGTCTAAGGCTCCACCTCATATTCCTTTTCTTTACTGCAACTTGGAATTAAAATTTATTTATGTATTTGTTTGGTTTTGCAGTGCTGGTGATCAAACTCAAGGCCTTGTGCATGCTAGGCAAGTGCTCTACCACTGAAGTTTTATGTCCCTAGCCCTGCATTAAAACTTTTGATTTTTTTTTATATTCTAGTTCCAGAAGTTTTCACTGCAGAATCTAATTTACTTTGTGAGTATGTTCAATCTAGAGTTTCTCTCACTTATGACCTTATAAATTTCAATAAGGGTATTTTTGTATTTTAGGGGTTTCTAATTAGTTCTTTCATTTTTGCCTATTTTAATAATTTCCTTTCCAAATGGAAGGTATGCATTCATCTCTGAACATCATCAACATATATATGTGCTGCTGATTATGAACATCATCAACATATGTACATCATCAACATATATATATATATATATATACACATATAGTTGTTGTTGTTGTTGTTGTTCTTAGGTGCTGTTGAGTCAGTATCTGATTCATAGTGACTCTATGTACAACAGATGAAGCAGTGTTGTCAGTGCTTCTCTGCTATTCATAGGGTTTTCAATGGTGGATTGATTTTTGGGAGTGGGTTGCCAGGTCCTTCTCCCAACCCTTTAGCACTTGGTGTTCCCAGGCGGTCTCCCATCTAAGTACTAACCGGGTCCAACCCTGCTTAGCTTCTGAGATCTGATGGGGTCAGATACCTCAGTGGTATGGCTATAGGCATATCTATATATATCTGTTGTTGTTGTTGTTAGGTGCCGTAGAGTCGGTATCCGATTCATAGCGACCCTCATAGGGTTTTCAATGGCTGAGTGCTTCAGGATTGCCTTGGGAGTGGATTGCCAGGCCCTTCTCTATATCTATATATCTATATCTATATCTATATCTATCTATCTATCTATATATGTCCCATTTATTTATAAATGTTAGTGCAACATAGTTATTTTTAAGTCTTTTTATATTTTTTACAAACTTCCAGAGGAAGTTTGAGAAAATTCCTGGTCTGATTATTAGTTTCAAAGGCCATGTTTCTCACCAGTAGGACTTTCCTGTGTTTTCTGGTTATGATTCAAAGCTCCTTTTGTGTGAGGAAGTATTTATTTTTGTTTGGTTTCTCTCTCACTTTCCTGTCATCCCTTCCTAGGACGCCTCCATCTGGCCCTCTGGGCCTCAAACTAGAGTCAAGGCTTAGTCTCATGATTCTCAACCCCTGGATATAACGGATGTGGTAGATCTAGCTGAGGGACCAGCAGGCAGCTTGGCAATTTAGGTAGCAAGGTGTCCTCTTTGCACTCCCCTTACCCAAGCTCTAAGAAAGCCATAGTTCACAGATCAAAAGCCATTTCCTTCACCTTCTTTTCAGAAGCAATGGAGCCCACTTTGACCTCTGGTACCAGGCTGTGATCTCCAGTCTCCCACATTGTGGGGGTCATTGTATCCCCACAGGGGTTGAATTCTCACCCAGCTACTAGTATCCAACATCTAGACTTGGAGCTCTACAAGCCTGGGACTTCAGCTCCACCATTTTATTGTGTTTCTATCTATTTTTGATTCATGAGGATTTGTAAAAATTCATTTATGTATTTTATAAATAGTAATTTTTATATTTTAAATGATATGGCTAGGTGTTTTAAGTAAAGGAGTTTCTAGAGTCATAAGCTCACTTCCTTGGGTTGACTTGTACCTCCTTACAGCTGGTTTCTGTCTCTCACTGACTGTTGAAACTGAAGGTCAAATATAGTAGACATTTTTCTGTCCTAATCTTACTTGGGGCTGGGATTTAGCTCAGTTGGTAGAGCACTGCGCTGCAGTCTCTGAGGTCCTGAGTTCAATTTCCAGCACTGCAAAAATGGGAGAAGGACCTGGCAATCTACTCCCAAGGCAATCCTGAAACAGTCTGCCATTGAAAACCCTGTGAGGGTCACTATAAGTCGAATACCGACTCAATGGCACCTAACAACAACAACAACAATCTTACTTGACTCTTCTTCAACATTTTTTTTTTAAAGCGGTATTGGGGGATTGAACCTAGGGCCCCATGCATACTTTGCAATTGCTCTACTAGCATTTTTTTTTAATTTTTTTTTTTGTGGTACTAGAGATCAAAGCCAGGGCCTTGTACATGGTAAACAACTGCTCTACCACTAAGCTATATCCCTTGTTGTTAGGTGCTGTTAAGTTGTGTACAACTCATAGCAACCCTCAGAGGATTTTCAATGGCTGAATGTTTTGGGATTGCCTTGGGAGTGAATTGTCACATCCCTCTCCCACTTATGTGGTGCTGGGAATTGAACTCAGGACCTCAGAGACTGCAGAGCAGCGCTCTACCAACTGAGCTAAATCCTGGCCCAAGCTATATCCCTATCCCTCATTTTACTTATATTTTTGAGACAGAGCTTTGCTCTATTGCTCAGGCTGGCCCCAAACTCCTGACTCAAGCATTTTATTTAATTCGCAGTTCAGGAGACTCAAGCCTCAGCTATTTATGGTGAGGGCCACCTAACTGCATGAAGGGTGGCATCAAGGTAGGAGCATGTGCTAGAGGGAAAAATCATGTGGCAAAACTCAAATCCAGAGAGAAAGAGTGGGCAGACTTGCTTTTTCACAATTCACTCCTGTGGAAACTAACAAAGGTCTCAGGAGAAGTATCTTGGTGTTCCCCATTGACCTAAAAACCTTCCACTAGCCCTCATCTTTTTTCTCCTGTGCTAGGGATCAAATTCAAGTTCTTGTGCATGCTGAGCAAGTGTTCTACCACTGAGTTACACCCTCAGTCAGCCCCACCTCTTAAAGACTCCACCAACCTCTACACCATCACACCAGGGATAAAGCTTCCAACCCATGAACCTTTAGGGGTCAAACCATATCCAAATCATAGTCGTAGTCATCTCTCTTAGTCTTTGTGAGTCTAAAATTATCTGTATTTATCTTCCATTCTTTATTGCTAATTCAGCTGAGCAGAATTCTAGTTTGACAATTATTTTCACCAATAATTTAAAGATATTCCTTTGTCTTTTGCATCTAGCATTGCTGATGAGTAGCTGGTTGAAGTTTGTTCTTCTTTTTCTTATTTTGTGTTGGGATGGTTGAATCCAGGACCTTGCACATACTTTGCAAGTGCTGTATCTATCACTAAGCTGCAGCCCCAGCCCCTCTTTTACTGTCCTGAGACAGGGTCTTGCTAAATCGTGCAGGCTGCCTCTGGCCTCAAACTTGCAATCTTCCTGTCTGTGCCTCCCAAGTTACTGGGATTACAGATGTGCACCGTGGTGCCTGGCTCTCTTTTAGGACTTTTGATTCTTATATTTTATACTCTCCAATCATGCTGCCTATGAATAGCAGAGTAGCAGTGTCAAATACAGTGCAAAAAAATGAGCCCCCTAGGCTGAAAGTCATTCAAGTAATGACTGGGAATGTATTGCCTCCTCAAAGTAGAGTCAACCTTAATGATAGGAATGGAGTAAAGCCTCTGGGACCTCTTTTGCTGATGTGGCAAAACTCAAAATTAGAAGAAACGTAGTGACTATAACAATGGGCTCAAACATAAAAAGACTGTGTGCATGGCACAGTGTTGGGTAAAGTTTCATTCTGCTGTACGTAGGGTTGTTATGGGTTGTATCTGACTCAATGGCATCTAGTAACAACGCAATCATGTTGGCTAGGTATGAACGTATTTTTATTTTTATTTATTTATTTATTTATTTATTTATTGCAGTACTGGGGGTTGAACTCAGGGCCTCGCACCTGCATGCTTTGCAAGTGCTGGAAAACTGAGCTGCTGCGCCCCCAGCCCTTTTTTTTTTTTTTTGTACTTTTTGAGACAGGGTCTCTCTAAGTTATGCAGACTGCCTCTGGTCTCAAACTTGCGATCCTCCTGTCTCTGTCTCCCAAGCTGCTGGGATTACGGGCGTGCGCCACCGCACCTGGCAACTTATTTTTATTTTATTTTTCTCAGCATCTTGTGACCTGCATCTAATGGATAATGTGAGTTCCGGTCCTACACTGATTTGGGGTCCTGATTTTTCATAGATGATTAATTTTCTCCCTCAGGCTAATAGTTCAGGATATTGGCACGCTTTCTTGCTCCTTCCCCAGGCTGATAAGCAGAGTTTTATATTTTGTGTGTTTGTTTTCTCCTGTGGGGAGTAGATGGGACATTTGTTCCAACTCTAGATATTATCAGGGCTCAAAGCTTCATTTTCGGTAGCTCTGTCAATATTATAATTCCATCCTTAATCCTTAATATTACCAATTAGTTTGCTGGGGTCCTTTTACTCTTTCTGGATAAGTGTTGTGGGTAGGCAAGGAGAAACTCATCGAGTGCTACTCTTTGGCCATGCTGCATCCCTGAATGTTTGATGGCAATAAGCAGAAACAGTGGACAAGGAGGAGCAGCAGTAGCAAGTGGCGTTATGGCTGTTATAGAGGCCAAGTATATCAAATTTCCTTAACCCTTTAAGTGCTATAACTCCTTTGTAGGCCCAGGAGGTCAGGATTACTAAGCCTATAAGTGCTATACCTTTATACAGGCTGAGAAATTCAGGATTGCTTAGCCCTGACAGCAGCTGCCCTTGTAACTTCCAGGCAGGTCTAAGTAAGTATTGGGATTCCTCAACCCTTGACAGTGGCCAGTATTACAGGTCCTGGGTTTATGGTGTCAGAGACCTTTGGTTCCAAAGACTTGGCAGCTCTCTGGAGCTCTTCCAGTGACCAGGGCCTGTAGGTTCTCTTCTCTGGCTCTTTACAGCCTTCTCTTTCTGCCATTATCTTTTCTTGCCCTAGTTGCTTTCTTGAGCTGTTACACTACCTCTTATTGCTGTGGCCACTATCACTGTTACCAGTATTTGGGAGGCAGCTATTTCTGCACTTCTGATGCTTCTGCTGCTACTGGCCACTTCTCTTGTGGCCTTGCCTCCTTTTTAGCTGTCAAGCAGTGAGCTGCTCCACTGCTTCTGCAGCTTGGCATGCTGGCTGCTCTGCTATCTCTGGTATCCCTCACTGCTGCCATCACCACCATTCTGTTGTCTCTGCTGCTTCTTTCTTTGTGTTACCAGCTCAGTCCACTCTATTAAAAGTAAGCGAAAAAGACCACTGGAGAGAAGCCTCCTATTGGGTCTAATGTCACAACACCAAAGAGAAGCACAGGAGGGTATCCCCTTAAGTGTATCAAACAGCTCTCTTATATAGCCAGGGAAGGGGTGTTTGCACCAATCAGAGCAAAACTTTCATGCAAATGGATGCTTGTGTTTACACCAGTTGCAGCAGAGTCCCTTTTGCACCAATCACAATAGTCTTTCTGCTGGGCCACTAGAGAAAGTGCTCCCCTTCTGGCCTGGATTTTTCGCAGAGTTATCTAGAGTTCAACAAGACTCGTGATAGTAAAAAGTCCAGTACAAACTGCAAATTGTTTGAAACAGTCATAGCTGGGGCTGCACCTTCAGGAGCTAGAGTTGTACTGCAGTTGCAATTGTCAGGTGACTTCTTCAAGGTGTCTGTGAAGTGTTCAAAACAGTTGGTGCTGACTTAAGGGTGGTTTGGCTGGCTACTAGAGAGTCTTTTACTCAAGGCAACCAGGGTAGCAAGGGAGAGTCCAACCGCTGCCAATTAGGAAGTCAAATCACCTCATCTCCCACCATCTGCGATTATTTACAGGAAAATAAGCATGAGAAGGAGCACTCAAAATAAGAACTAAAAAACCCTCTTATCATTAACATTAAATGTGATTTTTAACAGATTTTAACAGTGCATTAACAATGCTTAAAATCTGCCCAGTACCCCAAGGAGAAGTAGGTCCGCCCGATCTGTTTCACTAAGATCTATTCTAGTTTAGCTTCAGATTTTGTTCACCAAGGTAGGTAGCTTTAGGTTTCCTTTTGGTTTTTAACACTGGAAATTTCCCTTTCTTGCTTTCAGTTTCAAATCTACCTTTAAAAAAATTATCCAGCGTGCCTATTTGTTTGTGTGAGAGGTGAATTGTGCTTTAATTCAGTCAATTCAAGACATTATTTTGGAACTCAAAGGCAAGATATTGACTCTTCCTCCTGACTGGATTCTTTTGAGTTTTCTTTCCCGGGTCAATAAGTCTCATACCCAAGATACACTATAACTAACCAAATCACAATTGAGTTTCAGTCACTTTTGTAGCCAATCTTTAATTTGGTAGGAGTGGACCTTCAGGATAAATTCAACTCCTTCAAACAATCTGACTCTAAATATGTTTCTATTTCATGTTATTCTTTTTTATCTGCATCCCTTGTTTTTTTTTTTTTTTTTTTTTTTGAGACAGGGTCTCTATGTAGTCCAGTCTAACCTCAAATTTTGATCCTTCTGCCTTAGTCTCCCAAGTGCTGGGATTATAGGCAGGTGTTACCTCGCACAATTCACCCAATGCTTATGACACACCAAAGTGTTTGCTATTCTGCATATACTCCTGAGCTTTCTTAGATCCATGGCCTTGCACACAATACTCCTTGAACCTTTATGTCAGGCCACATCCAACCTGTCATTTGAAGTCCATTTCAATTGGTGCTGCTATAAAGCCTAGCTAGTTTCTTTCTTTTTTAGAAATTATCTCTTAAGGCTAGGCTTTAATTTTCCATCTTCCTGCCTTGGCCTCCTGAGTGTTTGGATCGTAGGTGTGCAACACAGTTCCTGGCTCTGGCTAATCTTTTCAGCCTTCAGGAAGATTTCTGTGTTTCCTCTGGATTTCTGTGACTGAGGAAGGCCATTATGATGTACAAGACTGAACCTGAGAATTGACATCAGGGTTTGGGAGACTTAGGGTATCATTTGGCTTCTCCTTAGCGTCTCTTTTTACATCTCCGAATAACAGTTTTTCTTATATGAAACAGAGATAGGGCTACTTCCCTCACAGAATCAAAGTCTTTTTTTATGACTGGTTTTGAGTGACAGAAAACCCAACCTGAGTTGGCTTCTGACAAAAGGGCATTAATGGGTTTGTTATCTAGGTGAGCCGTTGAACAACAGAGATGGCTTCAGACAAGGTGAATTCAAAGCTCATATGCTGTCATCAAGACTTGGAATCTGTTCTCTCAGCTCTGTCTTTCATCTGTCATCTCTGGGCTCAGGTACAAAGAAGGTCAAGATGGCTGACAACAGTTTCAGAACCCATGTGATTTCCACTTCAAGTCCAGCAGACGGGCTTGAGAAGCTTTTCCCCATCCTGTCAGATCTCAGAAGCTAAGCAGGGTTGGGCCTGGTTAGTACTTGGATGGGAGACCACCTGGGAAGACCAGGTGATGTAGGGTTGGGAGAAGAACCTGGCAACCCACTCCCCAAAATCAAATCACCATTGAAAACCCTATGAACAGCAGAGAAGCCCTGACAATAGTGTTTTGCCTGTTGTACACAGGGTTGCTATGAATTGGATACCGACTTGAAGGCACCTAACAACAACAACAAACCTTTGCACCTAGACAATAGAATGTTGTTGTTGTTAGGTGCCATTGAGTGGAATCTGACTCAGCAACTCTATGCACAACAGAACAAAACACAATCCAACACTATGCCATGCACATGATCTTTTTATGTTTGACCTCATTGTTGCAGTTACTGTGTTTCTTCTCATTTTGAGTTATGCCATATCACCAAGAGGAAATCTTAGGGGCTTTACTCCATTCCCACAATTAAGATTACCTCTACTGAGAGAGAGGGCGACCTCAAAGTAAACAGCTCAACTTTAATAGTTTGAGAAATAATTATAATAATATCAATAATACCAGAGTGATAATAATACAAATGGGCTAGAAAATTCATGTAATATTACTGACAATGTAAAAAGATAGATCACCACAGAAAAAGTTTTGACCTTAAACATAATTGGGATCCAAGAATAAATAGAAAAATATTCCTACAAAAAGTCATGTAAGTGGAAGAGAAGCCTTTACTGGGGGGTTGGGATGAGGGGAGGAAGTGCCCAAGAGGGTAAGGGGGAACTTATCTGTGCAATGTACAATGAAACACATATATGGAAATGTCACAATGAAATGCATGTCAAAGTGAAACACATTAAGTTGTACATTAAAAATTTCAAAAAAAAAAAAAAAAGATCCACTCTACTTTGAAGAGGCAACTCTTCCTCAGTCATCTCTTGAATGCCTTTCCACGTGGAAGGTACTCCATAAATGATTGGGGAGTAACTCAATGAATTTATAATCTAAAGCATTCCCCTGCCCTGCCCCAGAGTTCTATTAATCCCTAGACCAAAGTCTCAGAAAGCTTTGGAAAACTTTAACCTTTCTCTAGAGTCATAAATAAGTCAGATCTGTTTTGTTTTCTTTTCATAGTGGGTGGAGTGAGCTTAACAATTTCAGGAAGGTGTGTGCATGCATTAGTTTGTTGACCTGGCTAAGTTTAGGCCGTTCAGGGATCCAGACGTCTCTCTGTTTTTTTTTTCTTTTTTTCTTTTTTCCTGGTATATTTTGCTTTTTCTGCCCTCATTAAGTGGGCGGGGCTTCAGGAAACTTCAGACTAAAAGACATAATTTCCCAAGGGCACTCTTTGATCAGCAGGGCAGGTTTAGTTCTCCCTTCTGCTGCTAGAAGTCTGAGCTTCCAGCAAGTTTTGAGTTTAATTAACAAAATTGGATCATACTGCTAGGTATAGTGGAAAATGCCTGTAGTCACAGTGACTAGAGAGGCAGAGGCAGGAGGATCACACACTTGAGGCCAGAGGGAGCCTGTGTACTTTAGTGAGACCTTGTCTCTAGATAAAAAATGGGCTGAGGGTGCAGCCAGTAGTAGAGCACTTGCAAAAGTATGTGCAAAGCCCTGGGTTCAACCTGTAAGTACCACAAAAAAACAAACAAACAAAAAAAAAAAACCTCAGTTTTCTTCTTTTTTTGAAGTACTTGGGGGTTGAACCAGGGCCTCATACACACTTCACAAGTGCTCTACTGTTGGGCTGCAATCTCAGTCCACTTTTTATTTTTTATCTTGAAACAGTCTCACTAAGTTATGCAAGCTGCCTCTGGCATCAAACTTGTGATCCTCTTGCCTCTTCCTCCTGAGTTGTTGGGATTACAGGTGTGATCCACTGTGCCCAGCTGGTTCTCAGTTCTAATTCAACTCTGATGGTGAATTTGTTATTCATCTCTGTGGTTGTGTGATGTATTTAGGTTTCCTAACTGAACATGGAGGCTAGAGCTATTGGGGATACTTGGACTTTGGGAAATTGGGCTCTCAAAAGGGAATGAAGGACTAAGTCACCTCTTGAAATAGTCTACCTGCAGCTCCTATTGCAAAGTTGGCCTAGGGCTGCCTTTTGGCTGATTTTGCAGTAGAAACACTCTTTTCAGCCATAAATATTAAGTAGGGAAGGCCATAATGTATAATATACTGACCCATTAGTTTTCAAATTATCTTTTTTTTTAAAAAAAAAAGGAAAAATAGGTTTATTTTGCTCATGGCTCAGAGAATTTCTATCCTACAGGCAGGGCAGGCGTGACAGCAAAGCAGGGTGCAAGGCCCGTGGTGAAGGACCTTCTTCACATCATGACAGCAGGAAGCAGAGAGAGCGACTAGAACTGGGGACCTTCATAAAACCGCCACAATTCTGCCCCCCATGGCCTACTTCTGCCAGCTAGTTCCTGCCTCCCAAAGTTCTACAGCCTCCCCTTACAGCCCCACCACTTGGGGACCTAACATTCAAATGCATAACCTTTAGGGGATATTTTAAATTCAAACCATAACACTCTGCCCCTGACTCAACCTGCTCTTTGCTA
This sequence comes from Pedetes capensis, assembly GCA_007922755.1. Lineage (NCBI taxonomy): Eukaryota > Metazoa > Chordata > Mammalia > Rodentia > Pedetidae > Pedetes > Pedetes capensis. The sequence continues at coordinate 13,951 of VMDO01008516.1, forward strand.
TGTTGTAGCAGTGATGCTATTTTAGGAAACTGGGTCCTCCTATCAGAGTAGAAACAAGAAGGCCATTTGTTTAGAGAAAGAAAGTCCCATGATTCCAAGTAGTCTTAGAAAGGACATAAACACATAATTAAATTGCTTGGTCATTGCTGGAAACAGTGTCTCAGCTTTTATATGCCAAAGACAATTGCTAGTGGGTGGGGTAGTGGGAATGAGAACTGTCACAGGGCATTGTCAACAAGCCAGGGGCCACCAAAGGAAAGTCTGAGCTGGACGGGTCAGCCAGACCCAGCGTGGCACTTGGCAGGCTTTGGGTGTTGCTTGAAAAGAACTCCCTGTTCCCCACATTCCCTTCCTGGACAGTGCAAATCACTCTAAACTCATTGCCAGAAATATCTGACTTGACTTCCAGGTTCTGACCCCACTTGCCTTTCCCCAGCGGGCATCTCATCTCTCTTCCTGACACTGGCTTCCTCTTTGAGCCTCAATGCGTTCACAATTTCTTTGGGTAATATTCCCCCAACCTTCACCTGACTTTGGGTCTCTTCCCACTTGCAGGCACAGGTTCTGCCCAGGGACCTGCAGGGTAGCCTTGTGGAAGGAGTGTGGGTTTTGAAGTTACACAAATGTGAGTTCTAATGTTAGGTCTTCCATTGTTAACAAGGTGAACTTTAGCAACTCGAAGTTGAACTGAGCAGAGTTTCCATTTCCTCAACTATAAAATGGAGATAATTGATCTTGCTGGGTTTCTGTGAAGATTTGATAAAATAAGGAGTTTGAGCCACAATCTTATGAAACATTGAAAGATCAAAATTTCCAAAGTCTAAAATTCCAAAAGGGTTAAAATCCTGAAAGATGAAAATTCAGAGTGCTGAAATACTGCAAGCTGAAAACTACAATTCTCATGTTGAAAAAAGTTCTTCATATAAAAGTTCTTCATTTAAAAGAAATAGAAAGGTGTGGTTTTTGGTTATACACAGGAGAGTTGCATCATGTTGCATCATGTTAGGCAGAATGAACACCTAGAAACCAGATATTCATTGTTTTGAGCGTTGCATCATGTTGCATCATGTTAGGCAGAATGAATACCTAGAAACCAGATATTCATTGTTTTGAGCGTGTTTGTGTGTGTGAGTCTGAATGGACTACTGGAGAGAGCTGCCATGTAGAAAATAAATGTGAATATATTCTCTGAGGGAGATCCATCCCTTAAAAGAATAAATGCAGCTATTTATTATGATGCAACTTCAAAATATATATAGTGGATGGTCATGAAAACTGACCAGGTCTTAAGTACTACCTCAGTGCAACTGCCCATAACTGTCCCTATAATACACATTTTCATATGTCAAATTTTCTTTTTTGTTGTCTTTGTTTTGTTTCTTATTTTGGTTTTCTTCCCATTATTTTAAATTGTTAGCATTTTTTTTAACAATTTCCTACATTATATATTTCATCTTTACATCATTTCCCATACTGAAAGTATAAATTATACAAAGACTTTTAAAGAGCTCTCATTCATTTTATGCATTTTTTGCAAATTTGACTCAGTGAAAGTGCATTATCAATATGCTGACTTTATGTGTAAGCATTGTATGTGTGTGTAAAAATGTCAAACCTTCCTCAATAAATGAAGTGATGTCCTTTCTGTATTTTGCATTTGTGTAACTACATATGGGTTGTGACCTACCAAGTTATTGGTTTTTTTTGTGTGTGTGTGTATGTGTGTATGAGATAAGGTCTCTCTGTGTAGCCCAGGCTGTCCTGGAAGTCACTATGTAGACCAGGATGGCCTTCAACTCGTGTTGACCCTCCTGCCTTAGCCTTCCAAGTGCTGAGATTAGAGGCATGAGCCACCATGCCTGGCTTTTTTGACCTATCACAGTTTTTGATGCATCTTGTCAAAAGGCTTAGGTTATGGCTGGGTGTGGTGACGCATGCCTATAATCCCAGAGGCTGGGGAGGCAGAGGCAGGAGGATCACAAGTTCGAGACCAGAGGTAGTCTGTGTAATTTAGCGAGACCCTGTCTCAAAAAAAGTAAAAAAAATTGGACTGGGGGTGCAGCTCAGTGGTCCAGGACTTGCAAAGCATGCAAGCATGAGGCCCTGGGTTCAACACCCAGTACTACAGAAAAAAAAAAAAAAAGGAGCCGGGCACGGTGGCACACGCCTGTAATCCCAGCGGGTTGGGAGGAGGAGGCAGGAGGATCCCAAGTTTGAGACCAGTGGCAGTCTGCATAACTTAGCGTGACCCTGTCTCAAAAAGTGAAAAGCTGGGCTGAGGGTGCAGCTCAGTGGTCCAGCACTTGCAGAACATGCAAGCACGAGGCCCTGGGTTCAACCCCCAGTACCACAAAAAAAAAAAAAAAAAAAAAAAAGGTTTAGGTCGTCTGTCATGGTATTTCAGATGACCACAGTTTATAAAGCTGGGTGAACACAATTACAAGCCACTGTGATATGTGTTTACGTGTTTCACATTTTGATCTTTTTTTGTGTGTGTGATGCTGGGGGTTCAACCCAGGGCCTCAGTGCAGGCTGAGCAAGTACTTTACCAACTAAGCTAAACTCCCCATCCCCATCCATTTCTTTATGAATACTGTTTGTCTACTCTTAACTCTTAAGTACTCATGTGATTGTCATTAATATACCTGAGTGTTTATGCTTGCAAAAAAATATTATTATTGCCTATTTTATTATATAAAAAGACCTATGAGCTGGGCATGGTGGCACATGCCTATAATCCTAGTGGTTTGGGAGGTGGAGGCAGGAGGATCACAAGTTCAAGACCAGAGGCAGTCTGTGTAACTTAGCGAGACCCTGTCTCAAAAAAAGTAAAAAAATTGGGCTGGGGGTGCAGCTCAGTGGTCCAGTACTTGTAGACCATGCAAACGTGAGGCCCTGGGTCCAATCCCCAGTACTGCAAGAAAACCCCAAAACAAACAAACAAACTATGAAGTGGTCTGTTGATTTTTTTTTCAGTACTGGGTAGTTAAACCCAGGGTCTCACACATGCTTTACAAGTGCTGTGCCACTGATCTACACCCTTAGCCTATTTTTTACTTCCTATTTTGAGGCAAGATACCTCTGGCCTGTAACTCGCAATCCTCCTGCCTCTGCCTCCCGAGTTGCTGGGATGCACCACCACACCCAGCTGGTCTATTGACTTTTATATGTCTGTCAAATATATCTCCTTTTAAAAATGTAAATAGGGGCTGGGGTTATAGCTCAGTGGAATAGTACATGCTTAGCATACAAGAGGTTTGGGTCCAATCCCCAGCACCGCCCCCCCAAACAAACAAACCACCCCCAAACAAAATCAAAACCAAAAAAGTATAAATAAGTATCTTTCAAGGAATTTTTAAAAACTTTTTATTAGTCATTTTTAATGTACAACTTAATGGGTCTTACTATGACATTTCCATACATGCATTTCATTGTACATTATTCATGTTAACTTCCCCCTTACCCTCTCAGGACCCTCCTCCCCCATTCCCTACTTTTAAGGAATTAAAATATTTTTGGAATTGTGTTTTCAGGATTTTGATCTCTCCAGATTTTAATATTTTGGATTATGACATTCAGGATTGTGTTGTTCTGAGTTATGGTAAGTATTATAAGTAAGGGTGGTAAGACAGTGAGCAGTTTGAGCCTTTGTAACTGGTAACTCTTACTAAGAGTGACAAGTATAGAACAGACATATCACATGAATGCCACCTTCCTGCCTCCCCAGTGATAACATCTGACCAACGCATCAGACATTTACCCTTATGACAAGAAGTCCTACACAGAAGTGAAGCTTGGTGGTGCACACCTGTAATCTCAGCACTTAGGAGGCTGAGGCAGGAAGATCTTGAGGTTGAGACTATTCGGGCTATATAGTGAGTTTGAGGCTAGCTTGGGCTACATAGTAACACACTGCCACAAAACAAAACAAAACAAAACACAACAGCAAAACTATGGCTGGGGGTATAGTTCAGTGGTAGAGCATTTGCCTGGCATGCCCAAGGCCCTGGGTTCAATCCCCAGCACAGGAAAAGAAAATCCTACACAGAGGAGGCCTCTCCTTCCTCATGTGTAACCTGCTCTAATGTTTCACAATCTGTGTAGTGGGGAAATTATTCTTAATATCTAACCAAAGTTTTTCTTGCTACAATGTGTCACAGCATACTTATTTTTAAAATAACACTCAGACTCATGAAAAACTAGCCATTTTTTGTATGAGTCAGAGGCATTCATTTGGCTTGGGTTTACTCTTATCTTCAAGAGACTGGCGAATATTTGTTGTGTGATCCCTGCAGATCAGGACGATTCTGGGCTAGGCAGGGAAGCTCCAGAGAGATGTGACAAGACTGCAGTTCCCTTGAGGCTTCTTCTCTCTTCTTTTTCAATTGAAGGTAAATGACTATGCCAGTTTAAGAAGCCAAGGAACATAGCAAAGGCCTTTAGTGGAATGAGTCATACGGGTGGCTCATCAGTGGCAAGAAATACAACTTGGTTCTGGCAAAGATTGAAATGAAAATTGTGGCATGTCTGCTGTAAACTGCAAGGTAAAACCTCAATAAAGTGTACTGTGCTTCTTGATGTTTATTAAAAGATGTATTTTTATGAAAGAAAAAAATGAAAATTGTGTATTGATCTTTGATATTTCAGCAGATGGCACTAAATATCCCCACACAACAGCTCATTTCACAAAATTACTTGGATGAATTTTGCAATTAATCATTGCTGGGCTGTTAGTATGAACCATATCTTTTCCATTATGTGGTCAAGAATCTAAGCCTCTAAGAAGCTCCTCTAGGAGGGAAATGTTGGCTCTGCCTGGCTGCATAGGGCAGATCTCTCAACTTCCACATCTGTCCATTCTGTCACTTGCTGCAAGCCTGTGGCTAAAGTGGCCCCTTGTAGACCACAGACAGCCTATAATGTGTTTGTTTGCTCCATGACATTATGTTTTGCCTTTAAAGTTAAACTGGTTGCTCAGATCTAAACATTGATAGATTCACTTGATCTAAGTTTCTTGCTTTCCTGTTTTTCTTTTTTCTTTTCTTTCATCATCATCATCATTATTATTATGCAGTACTAGGGAATGAACAAAGGACATTGTGAATACCTAACAAGTGCTCTGCCACTGAGCTGCACCCCCAGCCAATTTTTTCTTTTTTCTTTTGACACAAGGTCTTACTAAACTAGACAGGTTGCCTCTGTCCTTGAACCTGTGATCCTCTTGCCTCTGCCTCATGAGTTGCTTGGGTTACAGGCATGCGTGACCATGCCTGGTTTAGTTTTTGACTCTTTTTGAAAAATGGAAGATTTCCCTGGGCACGGTGGCTCATGTCTGTAATCCCAGTGACTTGGGAGGTGAACAGAACCAGGAGAATCAGGAGTTCAAGGCCAGAGGCAGCCGTGTAACTTAGTGAGAGCCTCACTCAAACAATAGAAAATGGGCTGAGGTTGCAGCCCAGTGGCAGAGCACTTGCAAATATGTGCAAGGCTCTGAGTTCAACCCCTAAGTACTGCAAAAACAAAAACAAAAAATAAAAACCCCGAAGGTTTAATGTGTTTTCATCGCCTCTACACATATTCTCTGCATTGGGCTTTGTGCCAGGCACTGGGGATCTAACATGCAAGTATGCATTTCTCTTGATGCACTTATGGTTTGGACCTGAGGAGGCCCTGCCATGTGGGTGCTGCTGAGTTACCACCATCCTGGAACTATCTAGTGCCTCCTCAGAGTAGCTGCCTGCTCCTTCTCAGAGTTTGCATCTTTCCTACCTTTTAAACCAAGCCATATTAATATTCAGGTGGATATCTTCCAACATCTATGCAACTTTTTTTCTATGTATATGCTTAATTATCTTATTAACACAATGAAAACTAACAAAATAAGTATGTATGGCATCAGATTTTCTACATTATCAAGTTTTATTTGATTATAATCCTAAGCCATTTTTATTTCATTCCTATACTTAGATTCTTCCAAAAAAGGATGAAAGTGAAGCAGAACACAGGTGATTTATAAATAGCCAAGGTATAGACATGTGCAGCTAACTGGAAAATCTGTCTTACAGTTGAGTGCTAAATTTATTTTGGACCACAAATGAATGCAAACAACTTTGCGTCAATGAAATGACTTCTGAATGATAGTAAATAATTCAAATAAAGATTATAAAAAGAGGGGGTTACAATAGATAAGATGAGGTTACAATAATAGATTTTTTTTTGTGGTACTGGGGTCTGAACCCAGGGCCTCACGCTTGCATGCTTTGCAAGTGCTGGACCACTGAGCTGCACCCCCACTCCATTTTTTTTTTTTTTCACTTTTTGAGAGAGGGTCTCACTAAGTTATGCAGACTGCCTCTGGTCTTGAACTTGTGATCCTCCTGCCCCTGCCTCCTGAGCCTCTAGGATTACAGGTTTGTGCCACTGCCCCTGGCATAATAATAGATTTTGATAAAAACTAAGTATATAGGTGGTAGAAAATATTACTTAAAATTTTATATCAGAACCCAAATAACATCTTGTTATTGTTAGGTGCCATAGAATCAGGTCCATCTCACAGTTACCCTGTGTGTACAACAGAGCAAAACACTTTTCAATACTCTGCCGTGCCCGGCACTATGTCAGTCTTCCTCTGCTACTCATAGGATTTTCAATGGCTGATTGTTTTGGGATTGTTTCAGGAGTGGGATGTCAGGTCCTTCTCCCATTTTTTGTGGTGCTGGGGATCAAACCCAGGGCCTTAGAGTGCACTGAGCAAGCTCTCTACCAACTGAGCTAAACCCTAGTCCCCCCAAATAAGAGAGAGTTGGATAAAAATGAATATTTTTCAGCACTAGAGGATTAAACCCATGGCCTCATGCATGCTAGGCAAATGCTCTAAAACTGAGCTGGACCCTCATCCCCCTTTTTAGTTTTTACTTTGAGACAGAGTCTCACTAATTTGCCTAAGTGGCCTCTGTTTTTGAATTTAAGATGCTCCTGATTCAGCCTCCTGAGTTGTTGGGATTACAGGTGTGAGCCACTGGCACCTGGCTCCAAAAGTGGAAAGTTTTAATGCAAACTGATGGCTTCAAAAAGAAAAAGCATTCTTATATCTGCCACCTGGACACAATGTCCTTCCACTGACTGTCAAATTGATTTGCATACTCAGCATCCAGATTTTGGGTTCTACTATGCCTTTAAAAGAAATCAAGACTGTTTGGAGCACATTATTGTTGAGTGACATCAAGTTGGATCCAACTCATAGTGAGCCTATGTACAACAGAACGAAATACTACCCACTATGCCATAGACATTATCTTTTTATGTTTGAGCCCCATGTTGCAGTCACTACATTTCTTCTCATTTTGAGTTATGCCACATCAGCAAGCATAGTCCATTCCGTGTCTGGAGGAGGGGAAAATCAGGAGGAGCTTGTAACATTCAAGAAAAGGATGCTTGAAAAAATATTTGAACCAGTGCTAATTTGAAAACAGCCAATCAGAGAGGGTTCCCACTGGCCACACTGTTATTTTCTTGAGTAAAGTAAAAGAATAATAAGATCCCAAGTTTGGTAGCCATACACAGGTATGGCCTTCCCCGCATGCACTTATGGTTTGGTGGAGGTCCTGGCCCTTCTGACATGAAAACACTCTGCCATTTGGGCGTTGCTGATTTACCATTCCAGAACTATCCAGTACTCCTGCAGAGTAGCTTCCTGCTTCTTCCCATATTTCCTGTTTCCCCATCTCTGTCATCATGTAACTGCTAATCTATTAGGAGAGCTATACCAGGAAAGAAAATATTGGGTCTACAGAGTCAGCCCTTTTTATTTGTGATATTTGATCAATGCATCATCTTTTAAAACATTGTCAGGCCTTCTTTTTACCTGGTTATTATGTGATCATCAGGATCATTCATCTTTTCCTGACCTTAATTCAGTTCCTGCTTTTTTTTTTTCAGTACTGAAGGATTGAACCCAGGAGCCTTGCACATACTTTCCAAGGGCTCTCCCACTGAACTCTCCTCACCTTCTGATCCTCTTGCCTCATCCTCTCAAGTAGCAGAGATTACAGGTGTGTTCAGCCCATGATGTTTTATTTTTTTTTATTTTTGAGTCAGGGTGTTGCTAAATTACACAGGCTGCCTCTGGCCTCAAAATTGCAATCCTCCTGCCTCTGCCTCCCAAGTAGCTGGGTACAAGGGTATGCTACTACACCCAGCCCATAGCTCCTGCTTTTTAATATAACTCTTTGGCTCAATTACAGTTCTCTGTATATACTCTTCACTTGTTAAGATTTGAATGTTTTCAACAAAACTCATGTTGAAATTTAGCCCCTATTGTGAGGTATTAAGAGGTGGAAACTTAATCCAGTGATGACATTTGGAGGTGGGACTTTGGGAGGTAATTAAAGTTAAATGAGACCATAAAGGCAGAGCCCTAATCCAATGGGACTATGGCTTTGTAATAATAAGCTAGGATGTTCTGTCTTACTATGTGATACCTTGCACTGCTTTGGGATTCTGTAGAGTCACCATCAGCAAGCAGGACCTCACCTTCTGATCCTCCTGCCTCATCCTCTCAAGTAGCAGAGATTACAGGTGTGTGCCATGGCTTGCTTTTCATTTTTTTTTTTGGCTGATCTCACCCACTCATCTACATATGCAAATCTCAGACACTTCCTCAGGCTCTGCCTCTCACCCTTGGGTTTGGATCTATGCTTTGGTCTGATCTCTCAATTTCTGCACCTCTGTTTTTTTTTTTTTTTCCTGGTACTGGGGGTTGAACCCAGGGCCTCACGCTTGCATACTCTGCAAGTGCTGGACCACTGAGTTGCATCCTTAGCCCATTTTCTTACTTTTTGAGACAGGGTCTCCCTAAATTACACAGACTGCCTCTGGTCTCAAACTTGTGATCCTCTTGCCTCCGCCTCCCGAGCCGCTGGGATTACAGGTGTGCGCCACCATGCCCAGATGCACCTCTGGTTTTATGCTGCATTCTCCTCCTATATGTCTAGTCCTTTCAAATTTCACTACTCATTTAAGAGCTGGCCTGGCTTTTCTCATCCCCACCCCAATATTTTTCACTGTGGTAAAATACATACAACATAAAATTTCCCATCTTAACATTTTTTAAGTGTACAGTCAGTGACATTAAACACATTCATAACCTTGTACAAACCTCCACCATCCTCATTTCATACTGCAAAACTAAAATGGTACCCATTAAGCAGTAATTTCCCATTCAGCTCTTCCTGCTATGTCTGGGAACCATCATTCTATTTTTTGTCTATGATGTAGACTACCCTAAGTACTTCATGTAAGTGAAATCATGTAATATTTGTCTTTCTGTAACTGGTTTATTTCACTTATAATATCCCCAAGGTCCATCTGTATAGTAGTGTGTGTCAGTATTGCCTTTCTTTTTAAAGCTGAATAATATTCCATCATATGTATGAATCACACTTTGCTTATCCATTCATCCATAGGTGGATATTTGGTTTGCTTCTATCTTTTAGCTATTGTGAATGTTATGAAGTGAATATACAAATATATCTTTGAGACCTTGAATTCTTTTGGGCATATATCCACAAATAGAATTTTTAGATCATATGGTAATCTATTTTTAAGTTTTTAAGGAACTACCATACTGGTTCCCATGGTGGTGGTATCATTTCACATTCTTACCAACAGTGCACAAAATTTCTAATTTCTTCACAGACTTGCCAACTTTTTTTTGTGTGTGTGGTACTGGGGATTGAACCTAGGGCCTCCTGCTTGCATGCTTTGCAAATGCTGGACCACTGAGTTGCACCCCCAGCCCATTTTTTTACTTTTTAAGAAAAGGTCTCACTAAGTTACACAGACTGCCTATAGTCTCAAACTTGTGATCCTCCTGCCTCCACCTCTTGAGCCACTGGGATTACAGGCGTGTGCCACTGAACCTGGCTTTGCCAACATTTTTTATTTTCTGATAATGGGCATCCTAATGGGTATGAGGTGATATCCAATAGTAGTTTTGATTTGCATTTCTCTAATGATTAGTGATATTGAGCATCGTTTCTCACACTTATTGGTCTTTTGCATTATCTTCTTTGGATAAATGTCTATTTAATGCCTTTGCTGACTTTTGAATTGGGTTTTGTTATTGTTGTTGAGACTTAGGAGCTTTCTATATATTCTGAATATTAAACCCTTATCAGATGTATGGTACTTACAACCGCTTTATTTTGTTGATGCTGTCTTTTTTTTTTTTTTTTTTTTTTTTTTTTTTTTTTTTTTTTTTTTTTTTTTTTTTTTTTTTTTTTTTTTGTACTGGGGTTTGAACCCAGGGCCTCACGCCTGCATGCTCTGCAAGTACTGGACCACTGAGCTGCCCCCACAGCCCTTTTTATTTTTATTTTTATTTTTTTTTTATTTTTGAGACAGGGTCTCACTAAGTTATGCAGACTGCCTCTGGTCTCAAACTTGCGATCCTCTTGCTTCCGCCTCCCAAGTCGCTGGGATTACAGGCATGCACCACTGCGCCCAGCTGATGCTGTCTTTTTTTGACCCAGGGTCTCACTACATAGCCCAAGCTGGCTTGGAACTCACTTTGTAGCCCAGGATGGCCTGAAACTTGTGTCAATCCTTCTGCCTCAGCCTCCTGAGTGCCAAGATTATAGGTGTGTGCCACCACTCCCAGCTTGATACTGTCTTCTGATGCACAAAATTTTAAAGCTTTGGTGAATTTGAACTTGTCTTTTTTTTTTTTTTTTTTTTGCTATGCTGGCAATTGGCCCCAGGACCTTACCTCATGCATGCTAAGCAAGTGCTCTACCAGTTGCACCCCTTGCTCTATGAACTTGTCTATTTTCTCTTCTGTTGCCTGTGCTGGTAGTGTCATATCCACGAAAATATTGCCACATCTAATGTTGGGAAGCTTTTGTTTGTTTGTCGACTTTTTGGGATAGGATCTCCCTGTGTAGCCCAGGCTGGCCTGGAACTCACCATGTACACCAGATTGGCCTTGAACTCGAGCTGATTCTTCGTCTGAGCCTCCCAAGGGCTGGGATTGTAGGCATGTGCCACCATGCCTGGCTCTGTTATGACGCTTTTGCCCTATGTTTTCATGCAAGACTTTTATAGTTTTAGATCTTAATTTTGGGTCTTTGATCCATTTTGAGCTAATTTCTTTTGTGTATGGGGGTTGCTGGGGATCAAACCTAGGTCCCCACACATGCTAGGCAAGCACATTGCTGCTGAGTTCTACCCTCAACCCTATTTTGAATTAATTTTTATATACAGTGTGTGATCAAAAGATATGGTGAATGTTCAAATTTAAAAATTATTACAGTAAGAGATACATTGCCGTTAATCATCCTTGAAATATACTTATCCCATTGTTCTTGCCACTTTCTGAAGGAATTGTAGAACTCGTCTTTTGTGAGTGTCTTTAGTTGCACCGTTGTGGGTGACTCAATGTCCTAAATTGATTCAAAACCTTTACCTTTCAAGTCATTTTGACTTTGGGGAGCAGCCAGAGGTCACATGGTGCCAGATCTTATGAATAAGGTAGAGAGGACATACTATAAGATTTTTATTTGATAGAAATTGCTGTACCAGAAGTGATGTGTGACATGGAGCACTGTCATGAAACAGGATGAAACTAGAGATACTCATCAAAGAAGACTTCAAGAACTGCTTCAGAAAGTAACGAGAATGATGGGATAAGTGTGTTCAAAGCCAGGGGGAGTATTTTGAGGGAATTAATAGCAATGTGTCTTTTTCTGTAATAAATTTTTAAAATGTAAACATTCCCTGTAATTGTTGATCACACTTTGTATAGTGTTAGGTAAGGCCTTTGTCCTCACTGGCTTTATGGCTTTATTATTATTATTCTCTCCTTTTTCTCATCTGTCACTGCCTCCCTCCCCTCTCAGAGGGGATGATGTTGTGCCTTCACATCTATTATCATCTTATTTATTCCTCACCATAACCCCATGAGGCACAGTTGTTGTTAGGTGTGGTCAAGTTGGGTCCAACTCATAGCCACCCTATGTACAGCAGAAGGAAACACTGTGTCACTGTGCCATGCCCAGCACTATTGTCAGTGCTTCTCTGCTATTCATAGGGTTTTCAATGGCAGATTGTTTCGGGAGTGGGTTGTCAGGTCCTTCTCCTTACCCTGCAGTACCTCGTGTTCCCAGGAGGTCTCCCATCCAAGGACTAACCAGGCTGACCCTGCTTAGCTTTCAAGATGAGGTGGGATCAGATGCCAGGGTGCTATGGCTGCAGACTAAGAGGCAGAGAGGGATATTATTTTGGCCACTTTGGTAGCCTGCAGTCTCACCTGGCTCTCAGCATGTAGGACAGGACTGACTCCCCATGGCTCTACTTTAATCCTAAAATGGCTTATGAAACTTCTGATAGAACCAGAAGTTTCCTTGCCTCCCCAGGAAAGCTGTGGGTTAATGGCACTAATGAAAATGCTATCAGCTGTTGTTGAGCTCAGGGCCAGGGGCCGGACACCACTCCCACATCTGCCAACTTCTGTCACAGACACTCAGCATTCTGTTTCCTGCTGCCACTGATTACAGGTTCTTCAGGTCTCTAGGTGAAGGTACGAGCCCTCTAGAGCTAACTGACAGGCCTAGGGTGCCTGGCTTACTAGGCTTCCAGGCCAGCCTCTCCAATTTGTTCTCTTATCTTAGTGTTTCCTTATTTTCTGCCATACTACAGCCATCCTGTCTTTCATTTGGGTTTCTTGACTAAATCGTCCTCTTTTCAAGTGCTTCTTTCTGTAGGGAAAGCTTGTTCTCCATCTTTTGCCCAGGGGCTGCATTCCAGACCACCCTGTCTTTTCCTGCTAAGTGCTATAAAGCAGGCCTTGATAAGAGGGTGTACACAGATGAGCATCCCAACCCCTTAGGGACAGGGAAGCCTTCAAAGGAGGAAGTGATTAGGACTCTGGATAGCAAAGAATGAGTTGCAGATAACTGTCTAAGGATAAGAACCCACTAAACTTTTTTATTTTTTATTTTTTGCACACTGGCCAACATATAATGTTGTAAGAACAATAAATCTACAATAAATAATCCCATTCAAAAAGATGAAGGGAGCATAAATATGAGGCACATGGCAGTCGTTTGCCATAGAACTTGTGAAATTCATCCAGATACATATTTCTAGTTCTTTGACTAAGATTTAGTCCTGCCCCATGGGAGTGTTTGTGATTCTTGGCTCTTTCCTTTGGGCTCTTGGTTCTGTCACTGGCAGTGGTAGCTGCACCTTGACACACAGCCTGTGGAGTTCTTTTCAGAGACCTCTACTCTGAAAGTCAAGTTGGGAGCTTGGCTTATACTGCAGAAAAGAATTTCAGGACAAGTCAGTATGAAGCAAAGTTGGGGTTCATTAAGTAAAGAAGGGGTTTATTAACTAAAGTGTAAGGTTTGTTGGCCTGTGGCTGTAGCTTTGTGGTGTCCCATCCCGTCAGATCTCGGACCCTAAGCAGGGTTGGGCCTGGTTAGTACTTGGATGAGAGACTGCCTGGGAATACCAGATACTGTAGACTTGGGAGAAGGACCTGGCAATCCACTCTGAAAAATTAGTCCACCATGGAAAATTCTATGAATAGCAGAGAAGCACTGACAGTTTTGCCTGTTGTACATAGGGTCACTATGAGTCAGACACTGACTTGATGGCACCTAACAACAGCAACAACAAGGTTTATTAAGAAAAAGATAATACATGCTCAGATGTAAGTGTGGCACTTCAAAGGAAGAGAAATGCACCAAATATCTTTTCTTTTCTTTTCTTTTTTCTTTTTCTCTTTCTTTCTTTCTTTTTTCTTTCTCTCTTTCTTTTTCTTTTCTTTTTTTTTTTTTTTTTTGTGGTCCTTGGGGTTTGAGCCCAGGGCCTTGCACTAACTTGCAAGTGCTCTATGATTGGGCTGCACTCCTAGCCCATATTTTAATTTTATCTTTTATCTTGAGACATGGTCTCGCTAAATTATGCAGGGTGCCTCTGGTCTCGACCTTGCAATCCTCCTGCCTTCACCTCCTGAGTTGCTGGGATTACAGGCTTGAGCCACTGTGCCCGGCCTCAAGTGTATTACTATAGCTATATACATGATTTTGTGGTTTTTGAAGTTACATTAGTCAAAGGATATAATCTATACCTAAGTCTAAAAGAATAAGTAAAAATGTTTTGATATTCTTGCTTTTATCTAGTTTTTTTGTTCATAAATGAGATTATACAATGGTTAAGAGGTGCTAAAAGTTTGTCAATCTTGTTTATCTATTCAAAAGAACCAGCTCTTTGTTTCATTAATTATTTTATTGTTCATTTAGTCTCCGTTTCATTAATTTCTGCTCTTCTCTTTATGATTTCTTTCCATGTACAGGTTTTGGGTTTTGTTGTTCTTTTTCTAAGAGCTTGAGGTACATCATTAAGTTATTTGTTTGAGCTTGCTCTAATTTTTAAATGTAGGTACTCATTGCTGTAAATTTCCCTTTTAACACTGCCTTTGCTGTATCCCAAAGGTTCTTGTAGGTCATGTTTTCATTTTCATTTGATTCTAGGAATTCTAAAATTTCCTCTCTGATTTCTTCAGGTGCCCCTCGGTCATTTACTAGTGTATTGTTCATCTTCCATCTATTTGTATAGTATCTGTAATTTCTCTTGCTGTTCATTTCTAGTTTTGTCCTATTATGGTCTCATAAGATGTGAGAAATTATTTCAATTTTTCAGTATTTGTTAAGACTTGATTTATGACCTAAAATGTGATCTATTTTAGTGAATGTTCCATGGGCTGCAGAGAAGAATGTGTATTCTGCAGCTTTTGGGTGGAATACTCTGTATATGTCTATTAAGTCCATTTGATCTACTGTGGTGTTTAACTCTGAAGTTTCTTTGTCGATTTTTTGTCTGGATATGCTAGCTTTTGATAACAGTGAGGTATTGAAGTCACCTAACTATTATTGTATCTGGACTTATTTGTCCCTTTAAGTCCAGTAGTGTTTTTTTAAATGAAGTTTGGTGCACCAATATTTGGTGCATATATATTTACAATTGTTATATCTTCTTGGCTGATTGTTCCTTTTTATTAATATGTAGTGACTTTCTTTGCTCCTTTGGACTAGTTATAACATGAAGTCTACTTTGTCTGCTATAAGAATCACTATTGCTGCTTTTTTTTTTTTTTGGCTTCCAGTTGATTTGTATATCAATTTCCATCCTCTCATTTTCAGTCTGTGGGTGTCCTTGCCAGTGAGATGTGTTTCTTGCAGCCAAAAAATTGTTGGATCTTGCTTTTTAATCCAGTCTACTAATCTATATCTTTTAATTGGAGAGTTAAGACTATTTATAGTTAGGGTTATTATTGAGAGAGTTTTATTGGATCTTGTGCTGTGTGTTTTCCTGGGTGGTTCATGTACTATTCATTTTTCTCTTTCTCCTTTATTTATATTCTGGGTTTGCTTTTTTTTTAAATTTTGAGTTAGACATGTCTGATTATTTCCTAGATCACTTGAGTTTGTCTGTTCCTCTCATGAAGTTTATTCTTTCCTGTGCTCTTGTGGTGGAGACTGTCTTTCTTCTTTCTGCGTATGTAGGATTCCTTTAAGTATCTTCTTCAGTGTGGCTTGATGGTCATATATTGCTTTAGTGTGTGCTTGTCTTGAAATGTCTTTCTTTCTCTGTTAATTTTAAATGATAACTTTGTTGGATATAATAATCTTGTTTGGCATTTATTTATTTTCAGGCCTTGAAATATATCTTTCCATCCTTTCCTAGATTTTTGGGTTTGTGCTGAGAGGTCTGATGGGTTTTTCTTTGTAATTGAGTTGTTGTTTTTCTCTTGCAGCTTTTAATATTGTTTCTTTGTTCTGCAATCTTGACATTTTAATTATTATATGTTGTTAGGAGGTTGCTTTCTAGTAATGTCTGTTTGGTGTTCTAAATAACTTGTGGTTAAATGTCCATTTCTTTCCTCTGATTTGTGAATTTTTCTGCTATACTTTCACTGAATAAATTTCTATGCCTTTGGTTTATCAGCTGCTTCTTCTACCCCTTGGATTCTTAATTACGGTCTCTTAATCATGTCCTAAAGTTCTTGAAAATTGTGGTCATGGTTTTTTTTTTCTTTGTTGATATCTGAATGTAATATTTCCTCAACCTTGTCTTCCATCTCAGATATTCTATCCTATACTTCATTTAGTCTTCTTGTGCTGCTTTTCACTATATTTTTTATTTGGTTTATTGAGTTCTCCATTTCCAACATTTCTGTTTGATTATTTTCAAAATCTCAATTTCTTTGCTAAATTTCCTATCCATTCTGCTGACTTTCTTTTCTACTTTGGTAAGTTTCTGAACTAGGTCCTGTATTGATTTCCTTACTTCATTCATTTGCTTGTTTGTGTCCTCTTTGAAGTCATTGATCATTTTTACAAGTAGATTTTTCAATTCTTTGACATTTCAACTGTTTCAGTATCTTTGGATTCAGTGGTTAAAGGATCCTCATCTTTTGGAGGAGATGCATTGCTTTGCTTTTTCATATTTCTGTATTTCTGGTTTGTGGTTTGTACAGCTGTAGGGATGTACATCACTTCCTATTTTCTTTGGGGATCTTTTTAGTGAGAGGCTTTCTTTTCAGATCTCTAGTGTCAGTCCCAGAGAGGAAGAAAAGCCACTACTACAGTTACAATATCTGCAGTACTGGGGGTTGAACCCACGGCCTTGTGCTTGCATGCTCTGTAGGTGCTGGACAACTGAGCTGCACCCTCAGTCCATTTTTTTACTTTTTTTTTTTTTTTTTTTGAGACAGGGTCTCACTAACTCAGACTCCCTCTGGTCTCAAACCTGCGATCTTCCTGCCTCTGCCTCCCAAGTCGCTGGGATTACAGGTGTGCGCCTCTGTGCCCAGCCATAGCCCTTTTTCTATTATTATTATTATTATTATTATTATTATTATTATTACCAATACTGGAGGATTGAACCCAGGTCTTGCACATGCTAGGCAAGTTCTCTGCCATAGAACTGCACCTCCAGACCCCTTTATTTTATTTAGAGACAGGGTCTCGCTAAGTTATGCAGGCTGCCTCTGGCCTCAAACCTGTGATCCTCCTGCCTCAGCCTCCTCAATTCCTGGGATTACAGGTGTGGGCCATGGCAGCTATAGCCCCTTCCTTCCTTCTTTCCCTCTTTCTTTCTTTCTTTCTTTCTTTCTTTCTTTTTCTCTATGGTACTGGGAGGTTG
>VMDO01008516.1:31261-58425 GCA_007922755.1 Pedetes capensis
TCTTTTTTTCTTTTTCTTTTTTTTTTTTTTTTTTTTTTTTTTTTTTTTTTTTTTTTTTTTTTTTTTTTTTTTTTTTGAGACAGGATCTTGCTAAATTATGCTGGCTGCCTCTGGTCTTAAATTTGCTATCCTCCTTCCGCTGGCTCCCAAATTTCTGGGATTATAGATGTGCACCATTGCACTGATCTCTCTTTCTATTTTTTTTTTTTTTCAGTATTAGGAGGCTGATCCCAGGGTCCCATGCATACTTTGCAAGTGCTCTACCACTGAGCTGCCCCTTTTTAATTTTTTTCTTGAGATAGGCTCTCCCTAAATTGCACAGGATGCCTCTGGCCTCTAAATTGTGATCATCCTGCCTCTGCCTCTAGAGGCACTAGGATTACAGATGTGGGCCACTACCTGGATTCCACTTTCTATTTTTTATGTAACTTTAGGTAATGGTGTTGCCAAACTTTCTGCCACTATATAACAGGGGTGGCTTTTTATCCATCTGTATTAGTTTGCTAGGGGTGTTGTAACAAGGTACCACAAACTGGATATCTTAAACAGCAGAACTGGGTGGCTTGCCTTAAACAACAGAAATTTATTATCTCACAGTTCTGGAGGCTACAGATGCAAGACTAAGTTGTGGCAGTGTTTGCTCTGTCTAAAGGATGTGAGGAGAAATCTGTCTCATGTTTCTCCCCTAGCTTCTGTCAATCTTTAATGTCCCTTGGCTTATAGACCCATCACTCTGATTTTGCCTTCATGTTCTTCCTGCCTACATGTTTGTGTTCAAATTTTTCCTTTTTATAAGGACACATGTCATATTGAATTAGGGTGTATCCTAATGAGCTCATTTTACCTGGATTACCTCTGTAAAGACTATATCTCCAAATAAGACCACATTCTAAGCTACTGGGGTTAGGACTTCCACATATGAATTTTGGGAGGCCCAATTCAATACATAACACCAACCTTTAATAATAACTCCCTCACTGTCTTTTAAGTCTTCCTCTGAGGCCCTTTTAGCAAACTCTCCACCCCTCCCGGAAATCCAATTGCACATATCTTTAGTTATAGCAGTGTCCAACTTCACCAATATTAGTATCAGTTGTGGGCTGATCACACTACTGAAGTAGTACTATTAGGGAATACAGTTGCAAAAGAAGCTAGGGAAGAAAATGTCTGCCTAACTAGGGGACACAAAGGAAAGCTGCTGAAGAGTCTGTGCAAGACTGTTTCGTCTACATCTAGTAATGGGCCTGAAGTTGGTAGGTCATAGGGGCTAGCAGTCAGAAGAACAGTTAGATTGAATTGAGGGAAAGTGAGGATAAACTAGAATCCACAGAACAAAGTGGAACCTATGAGGAAAAACTGGAACTCACAGCTATTTCTCTTATTGATGGGCATGTAATCTATAGGATAAGCTGATGCTCTTACAGTGGAACTATGCATATGCCTTGCCCTGGGGCTTGGAGAAGCTGAAATAGGAAATCTAGTGGGAGCAGGAGTGCTGTGGGCTGGCTGATGCTGTGCACCAAGAAAGCGTGTTAGCAGTTCAGGAACAAGTATATGATCTGAAGGGACATCCAGGACCCTACGGTGACCTTCAGAGTATAAGGGCTGTTGTCTTACTTGCTCCTTCCAAACCTTACACAAATTTCTCTTGTGGCCAATCCTATTTTGGCATTATATTAGAAAAGGAAATTTAGGGAACTAAATTCTAGCCTAGCTAAATTGACACAGTCAAACAATAACAGTTGTTAGATACCATTTAAGCCTCATATCAGTCACTCTAGATAAATAGTAGTATCTTCATTTTACATACAAGGAAATGAAGCCTCATAATTACTCATAGGCAAGCAAGTGTGGAAGCCAGGATTCTGTGTATCTGTGTAGTAGTCAACTTCCAAATTGGCCCTAAATGATTGTTGCTTCCTGACATTCATGCCTTTTTGTAGTTCTCCTCTCTTGTTAAATAGGTTGGACATGAGTAACACTGCAGAAATGATGGTGGATGGTGAATGACTTTGGGGGCTGAATCAAAAAAAAAAAAAGAAAAAAAAAAAGAAAAAAAAAAGGCATTGCAGGTGCTTGTAATCCCAGCACTTGGGAGTCTGAGGCAGGAAGATCTTGAATTTGAGACCAGCTCAGGCTACATAATGAGACTCTGTCATAAAACACCAAGTGGCAGTATGCTTGCTTAATATGCCCTAAGGCTTTGAGTTTGATCCTTAGCACCACAAAAATGATATTATAGCTTCTACCTTTCTCTTTCTTGGGTCATTTTGTTCTGGAAAAACCTAGGTGACCTGTTATAAAGATACTAAAGCAGCTGTGGGCAGGCCTATATGGGGAGGAATATTCAGTAATGGGCCTCCAATGATCAGTCAGTCCATGTGAGTGAACCATTTTGAAAGCAGATTTTCCAGCACCAGCCTAGCCTTCTGATGATTATAGAACTATATTCTCAAGATACTTCTAGCCAGAAGTCAATGGCTAAGTGGCTTCTAGATCCCTGACTCACAGAAAATATGAGGTAATGTCTATTGTTGTTTTAAGATGCTCAGTTTTGAGTTAGTTGGTTATGCAGCAAAAGATAACTAATATAATCTGTTAAATTGCAAAGCTCTGCTCTTTCCATAACATAATGCTGCTTTAAAATTTGTTTGGATTGGCCAGGCATGGTGGTATGTGCCTGTAATCCCAGTGATTTGGGAGGCGGAGGCAGGAGGATCCTGAGTTCGAGGCTAGAGACAGCCAGTGTAATTTAGTAAGATCCTGACTCAAATAAAAAAATAAAAATAGATTAGGGGGTGTAGTCCAGTGGTAGAGCACTTGCAAAGTATGTATGAGGCTTTGGGTTCAAATCCCAGGTACCATTAAAAAAAATTGGATTGTTAAGAATGAAGGGTATGGGAGAAGTAGGAATTTAAGAGGGTCAGAATATTCTGGCCATGTAATAATAAAAAAAAGGCTTTGAAATATATTTGATGCTTCCAGATACTGAGAGAAGGAAGAATGTCATCTAGTGATTGAGAAGTGTTGTTGATAGGTGCTATTGAGTCAGGTCCCACTCATGAGGACCCTTATAGGGTTTTCAACAACTAATTGTTTCAGGATTGCTTCGGGAGTGGATTGCCACATCCTACTCCTGCTTGAGAATTAGGAAGATTTATTTTTTGCCACCACCTAGGGTAAGCTGAGTTGGCATGAAGAATTTAAAGGTTAAGCAGTGTGTTTTTTCTGACTGGCGGACTTGGGCTAGAGTTGGGGAAGATAGACATTAGAAACCGGATTCTGGCTGGGCAAGAAAAATTCTGGCTGGGCAAGAAAATGCCATGTCATTTCACCACCACTTGACCACCACTGGTAAAGTGGTGGTGAAATGACATGGCACCAGCAAGGCTGTCACTCTGAGGGGCTGAGAGTTCCCTTGTTTCTGCCCTTCTCTTTAACTGTGCCATCCTTTCCTCTGTGCTACTGGGTTTCCTCCCCCCACCCCCAGTACTTAGGGGTTGAACCCAGGGCCTCATACATACTTTGCAAGTGCTCTACCATTAGGCTGCACACCCAGCCTTTTTTTTTTTTCCACTTTCTGAGGTATTTAAGAATGCCTGTCTATTTAAGAAAGTGTTTCACAAGCAAAGAAACTATTGATATTTATCAATGATGAACAATAATAACATGTTGAATTTTAACTTGAATGAGTTACAAAACAGGAAAAAGAGTGTTTTAAAATATAGTCCATTAAGTCTTTTTTTTTTCTGTTTTATTTTGATCAGACCTTTGAATAGGATTTTTCCTTCTTATAATTTTGATTCAACTCCCACATATGAGTGAGAACATGTGGTGTTTCTCTTTCTGAGCTTGGGTTCGTTCACTTAAAATAATTTTCTCTAATTCTATCCATTTTGCTGCGAAAGACCTTATTTCATTTTTCTTGATTGCTGAGTAGTATTCCATCGAGTATATGTACCATAGTTTTTTTTATCCATTCTTCTGTTGAAGGGCACTTTTGTTGATTCCGTATCCTTGCTATTGTGAAAAGTGCAGCATTGAACACGGAGATGGAGGTGTTTCGGTGGTATGATGACCCATCTTCCTTTGGGTAAATTCCCAGTAGTGTTATAGCTGGGTCATACGGTAGATCTATTTTCAGTTTTTTAAGATATCTCCATATTGATTTCCACAGTGACCCAGCCTATTTTTTTGAAAAAAATATTTTGTGTCAGTGTCTGGCTAAATTAAGCAAACTGCCCCTGGCCTCGACGTTGAGATCCTCCTGCCTGGGCCTCCCAGAGTCGCTGGGATTAGAGGCATGCAGCACTGTGCTGGCTAGGTTCCTTTTGAGCTCTAACTCACTGATGCAGCAACTTCTTTTTCTGCTTTTTCCAAATGCCCCTTTCCCCTCACCGTGCCCCCACAGATAGATGTGTGCATTGAGGAACTTCAAAAAGATAAGCAAAACCACACCTTATCTGAGAATCACCTCCTTTTGAACTCTTGGTATTTATTCTTCTCTCCATCTTGCCCAGATTTGGTCCAGTATTGGAGAGGAGAGGCACTGTGCTTGGTAACTTAATCAGATCCAATTAACCTAGCAAAAATTAGTATCTCAGGATGTTAATTTAGGACTGGAAGAGACCTTCTGGAATATCTGGTACCATCATACACATTTTTTTTTTCTACTGAGTGTTGAACCCAGGGCCTTGCACTTGTATACTTTGCAAGTGCTAGACCGCTGAGCTGCTCCCTCAGCCCTCTTTTTTTTTTTTTTTTTTTTTTTTTTTTTGAGACAGGGTCTCGCTAAATTACGCAGACTGCCTCTGGTCTCGAACTTGAGATCCTCCTGCCTCTGCCTCCTAAACCGCTGGGATTACAGGCGTGTGTCACCACGCGCCGGTTTTTACGAGTTCTATGTGTGGAGAATCTAAAGCCTGAAGAGCTCAAGTGACCATTGTTAACAGATGTGAATTGAATAGCTACAATCAGAACATTCTTCTAGGCTTAGATAAACTCTAAGTGGCCCGCCCAATCTGATTAGCAAAATGGGCGGAGTGATTTGCTGGGGTCCTCCCAAAATTTCCAAACAGGCAGGCAGAAATACTAGTAAGCGCCCCAAACACTTCCTGAGATGACAACTGACTCTCAGCAGCTGGGGATTAGAAAGAAAGGGCTGTCGGACTCGTTGACTTTTTAACCCATCTTAAAACTTGCCTCGGTGCTCCCAGAGCCCACTACAAATATATGTCTACCAAGTGAAGGAACCAACTTCCCTCAGTGGTCCCTCTTTGCCTCCCCTCCCGCTCTTCATCGGGATTGATCTAGCATTTGAAGCCTTGTCTGGGGCCTCTGGAGAAAATTAACTCCATCCCGGGGCAGGACCAAGGCTCTCTTTTTCACTGCGGGGCGCCAGGCGGGCCGCACGGGCTGTTCCCTCCAGTTTCTCGCGTTTTCCTCAGGAATATGGTCTGAGTTGGCCTAGCAGTTAACCAGAGGAGTTGGTGGTGGTTACTGCCCTAAGACTGGACACAAGGTATGCATTCCCATGCGCCTCGGCTAGCCAACCCGCTCAGCCCGGGTTCAGCCCGGGTGGGCGGGCCCGGGCCCTTTGGGGGCGGGGATAGGGGCGGGGCCTGCTGCTGGTCGGTGACGTCGCGGCGGGCTGCGTCGACCGCGAGGCCGCAGAGGCGCTGAGGGGCTGGCAGAGCCGGCGGGGCGGGCTGGGGCAGGTGGGGCGACAGGGCGGCTGCCATGGGGGGCTTGAAGGACGAGCTGCTCAAGGCCATCTGGCACGCTTTCACCGCTCTCGACCTGGACCATAGCGGCAAGGTCTCCAAATCCCAGCTCAAGGTGGGCGGCCCGGCCCCTCAGTGCGCTCCCTGGCGCGCTCTCCCCTTCCCGCTGCGGGGCGCGGGGCCTGGCGGCGGTGCCCGCGGGGCGGGGCGGGGCGGCCCGGAATGCGGCTGGGCGGCCTGCGGGCGGCAGAGCTGGCAGAGGCTGGGTTTTCAGCTTCCTTCTTGCCTGCGGGCAGTGCCCTGGGCGGGTGCGTTAGTTCCCTGAGGGCTTCCAGTGAGCTGGAGAAGGCGGGGGTGGGGTCGTGAGGGGCGAGTCCACTTCCCTGTGGGCGTGAGGACGCTGACTGGGGGTGGGTGGCGCCCTTAGACAACCTTCCCAGCTTCCCCCTTGCTCGGGGGAGATCGCTGGGCAGAACCTTCTGCAGGCTACAGCTCCGCGCAGGGCAGTCTTCTAAACAGCCAGCTGCACCCGAGACACCCGTGTCTGGTCTGAGGCGTGAGCCTCCCTTGGGAGGTTAGTGCTGTCAGCGAGGCTTTCTGACTTGTGAAGACCTCCCCGCCCTGTTTCCTCAGTTTTGGGACTAGTGGAGACGGGGTGCTGTGTCTCGGGTGAGAAGCACTGATCTTTCTGGCATCCTCCAAAGGCAACTGATTTTGCAGAGTCGTTTCGGGCTGCCAAAGACCCCATCACTAAGTGTAAGGTATACATATGAAAGGGTATTTATTAATCGAGTGACTCCAAGCAAGGAAAATGGCACTCAGCCAGGAGACACTGGTAGTTTCTTGAAAGTATGAAATATAAAAACAATCAAGAAGAGCCATTCACAGATATTTTCAAATATACACATTTTGGACCTGAATCCCTGGTTTTCTTAGACTCTTCTAGGAATAAATTTCCGAAGATTGGGTTTGCTTTGTATATTTTGTACTGTAATCAAGAAGTTCTTTTGAGCAGTGGCTTTTATACTAGTAGGACTTAGCATTCTCCCTTGTGTTCTGTTTTACTTCTTTTTCTCATTCATAGAATCATAGTGTGGAAGGGATCATGGAAAACATCCCCATATTTTAAATTTTACCTTTAAAATAATATACATTAAAGTCGACTTTTTTGGTGTACAGTTCTATGAGTTTTAACACGTGTGGAGTCATATAACTACTATACAGCAAGGGTTTCATCAGTTTCCCCAAAAGCTCTGTTATACTGCCCCATCCCCAACAGCTGTAATCTGTTCTAATTGCCATAGTTTTGCTTTTTCTACAACGTGATATGAACGGAGTCATACAGAATGTAATCTTTTCAAATGGACTTCTTGTACTCAGAAGATATCTTAGAGATTCATCCATCTTATGTGTATCGTTCTTGTTATTGCTAAGTAATATTCCATTGCATGGATGTGCCATGGTTTATCCACTCATCCTTGAAGATTTGTGCCATTTCCAGTTCTTGGTGATTATGAATAAAGCGGCATTTAACTTTTCCCTGTGTTTGCCTTTATCTATCACTATATTTAAAGTGAGTTTCTTTTAGATAGCATATAGCTGGGTCCTGTTTTAATTACTTTTGACAATCTGTCTTTTAATTGGTGTATTTAGACCACTTACACATAGTGTAATTGTTGATATGGTTAGTTATACAGCTGCCATTTTATTATTTGGTTTCAGTTTTTTGTTCCTCTGTTTCTGTTTTCCTTTCTTAAATATAAGGATATGTTTTGAATATATTTTATTCTGTTTTCCTTTTGAAGGTTTTTTTTTTTTTCTGTATATCTTTGTGTAGTTTTTTAGTGGTTCTATTGTGAATTATCCTTACCTAAATTTTCATAGGGCTGGGATTTAGCTCAGTGGGTAGAGCGCTGCGCTGCAGTCTCTGAGGTCCCGAGTTCAATTCCCAGCACCACAAAAATGGGAGAAGGGCCTGGCAATCCACTCCCAAGGCAATCCCGAAACAGTCAGCCATTGAAAACCCTATGAGGGTCGCTATGAGTCAGATACGACTCGACAGTACCTGACAACAACAACAACAAATTTTCATAGTGTCATTAGAATTAATATTTTACCACTTTAAAAGGAATGTAGAAACCTGATACCCTGTAGACTATATAGGTCCCTCTACCTTCACTGCTTTATGTTGTAGTTGTCATATTACTCTACATACTTGAAAACAATCAGCATTAAATTTCTTGCTTTCAACTGTCATTTCTGTTTTAAAGATCTTAAGAGAATAGTTTCTGATTTTTTCCCAGGTTATTTCCTGGGTACCCCTCAGTTTTATAGGTATGGTAGATGAAGCTTCTGAGATGTCTAGTGATTTGCCCAAAGTCACAACTAACAAGTAGCTAAGTTTACAACCAAGATTATCACACATTTGAACCTTTTTTTTTTTTTTCTCTTTTCCCATTGGCAGAAATGAGATGTTTTTCTATTATTTTTGTTGCACTCTGTTCAAAATTGTTTTTGTGGCTGCCTATAGGAAAAGTGCCTGGAGGATTCTTCTTTGTTGTTTGTTTTTTGTGTTTGAGACAGGGTCTTTCTGTGTAGGCCAGGCTGGCCTTGAATTTGCCATCTTCCTGTCTTAGCCTCCCAAATGCACACTTCTGGTTGCACACGCCTGGTTTCTAGGGGATTCTTGATAGACGGCTTGATGCAAAGTGTAAAAACAGGACTGGTGGTGCAGTTCAGTGGTAAAGCACTTGGAAAGCATGCATGAGGCCCTGGGGTCAGCCCCCAAGTACTGGGGAGAAAAGAATATCTTCTTGGAAGAAATATAATATAATTGATTTGTTAAACAGCAGACTAAAACTTTCATATCCAAAGTGATGACTAAAATTTAGTGCTTTAAAAAGCTATATGGGTATTCTAAAATATTTTTGACAACTTGTCTTTTGTAATTACCTTCACTACTTTTGACACAGAGAGTAGATACAATCACTAAGTATATAATGAACATTTCATGTGTTGAACACAAGAAACAAATACCAATCTTCCAGTCTCTGCTTTCGAAGAGTTTAAATTTGGGTGGGCAAATCAAGACAATAACTCATTATTGAAGGCACCACCCCCCCCCCCGTAAATTATATGACTCATACAATTGCCCTATCCTTAAAAAAACATGAAGTCAAAGCTGGATGCTGTGGCACATGTCTGTAATCCCAGTGACTCTGGAGGCAGAGGCAGGAGGATCGCAAGTTTGAGGCCAGAGGCAGATCAAGATAAAAAATTAAGAAGGGGTTCAGGGTGCAGCTCAGTGGCAGAGGACTTGCAAAAGTATATGTGAGGCCCTGTGTTCAACCCCCCAGTACCACACAAAAAAATAATAAAATAAAAAAAATAACTAAAACAAAAAAAACCCATGAAGTCCAGTGGTCAAGATAAGAAATACAGAAGTATTATTGAATAGAACATGCTGAGTGTGACAGATATGGGGCCTTGAGATTTTAGAGGAAGACGTGGTTACACATCATTGGTGGGATAACTTCTTGCAAAAAGCTTCTTTGACGTGAACTCTGAAAGAAGCTAGGAGGTGATTATGTGGAAATTGGGAAGGATTAAGCCCATTCTATTCTTTCTTTTAATGGGTATTTATTTGACTGTTACTAGTTCTGGAAAACTGAATCGTTGCAAGGTGTTTCATATTTCAGGACATAATTAGGCATTTATGGCGATATCTGTGTGACTAATTTTGGTTAGAATATGGAATGTGCATTCCTGAATGTGTATGAGTTATTACTGGTGATAAAGCTATAGAAATAGACTGAGGTTAATGCATGGAAGGCTTTGAGTGCCATGCTAGTTAGGTAAATGACAAGTGCCTCTGAATTTCCTGAGGGATAATGATCATGATCAGAATGGCACTTGAGAAAGTTACTTGTGATATACACTGGCTGGAGTGAATTAGGCAATTTGAGGTTAGGAAACCATTGCAGTAGCCCAGGTAAGAAGTAATGAGGGCTAGAGGCAGGGAAGATGGGTGAGAGGGGATGGTAGGTCAAGGAACATACCTTGACTCATGGTTGGATATGAGGAGAAAAGGTAAGGACAGACTCAGAATTACCTCAAATTTCAACCATTATGGACCAAATGGAGACTAGTGTTTTTTAATAGAAGTTGGGAAATTCTGAGAAAAAAATGTTTAAAGGGGGAAATGACACAGTTTTGAATATGTAGAATTATTGTTTGAGGTCCTTAATGGATGGATATTCAACTGGAGATTATGTCTTTGGGAAATGTGGAGCTGTTGGTAAAGATTCTGGTAGTTGAAACTTGGCAAGAGGAGAGAAGAGAGCCTTTGACACTGTTGAGAAATGGTTAGGATAGGTGATGAGAAAAAGAAGGGAGGCCGGGGACCAGAGATCAGGGATAAGAACCACTTTGGGGCAACACTGGAGCTGAGGAAGAAGAGAGGTTTTTGTCGTCCTATGGTGGTTTTTTTTTTTTTTTTTTGCGGTACTGGGGGTTGAACCCAGGGCCTTGCGCCTGTATGCTTTGTGAGTGCTGGACCACTAAGCTGTACCCCTAGCCCACTTTTTTTACTTTTTTGAGACAGGGTCTCGCTAAATTACACAGACTGCCTCTGGCCTCGAACTTGCGATCCTCCTGCCTCCACCTACCTCCTGAGCCGCTGCGATTACAGGTGTGCGCCACTACGCTGGTTTTGTTTTTGTTTTTTTGAGACAAAATCTCGCTGTGTAATGCAGGCTGCCCCCAAATTTGGGATGATCGTCTTGCCTCAGTCTCCTGAGTGTTGTCATTTACATATATGCCTCACCATGCCTGGCTCAAAAGAGTTTCAAGGAAAACATGATCTCTTTAAGAGTTAATTTATTATTGTTACATATATACATATTTTGGAGATTATAATAACTGTGAGAAAGAGGTGGCAATCCATTCCCAAAGTAATCCCGAAACACTCAACTGTTGGAAACCCTTGAGGGTTGCTGTGAGTTAGACCCAATTTGAAGGCACATAACAAGAACAACAAAGTAGTAAGATTGATTCCTCCTTTCCGTAGGCCATAAAATATGTGTTTGTTCTCTAAAGAGAAGTTGTGAAAATTTGGAGTATTGGCATCACCTTGGGAATAAATATACACTTATATAAATATATGAGATTATTTTTTAGTAAAGTACTTATTTAGATAAATGTGTTTGAGTCACTGCTGTAATTAGTAAATATTGGCCTCAAAGGCCCCCAGTGTGGTACAAAATGCTTCTTTTTTATATTTAATTTTTATTAACTAATAGTTTATTTTTAAGGAAAACAAAAATTACTAGCTAAACAAATTTTGAAACTTAAAATCCAAAGAAAAATTTGATAACGTAATGAGATTTTAGTGTTGCAAACAGAGTTTCATCAAGCTTGTCAATAAAATAAAAAATAAGACATAGGTTGTAAAAACCATTTATGACTTATAAAGTTGTGATAGAAATAAGTAAACAGTGCTCACTTCTGCAGCACATATACTAAAACTGGAATGATACAGAGAAGATTAGCATGGAACCTGTGCAATGATGCAAATTCCTGAAGCATTCCATATTTTTGAGAAATACCATATGTTCTTTCACTTATATGTAGAAGCTAAATTTAACTCAAAGGCAAATGTTTTTTACAGATGTAGATATGTAAAATGAACAATCATACTTATCTAAGAATGGAAAATAAAAATGGATGTGATAAGAGGTGGGGAGAGGATCAAGGGATGAGGAGGAAGATGGGGTTGGAGGGAAGGGGAGAGGGAACAATATAGATGTGTAAAGAGGGAGAGGAAAAACAAACTACAAGATGCACCTATATGAATATATGGAAAGAAAAAGAAAAAAAGAAAAAAAAATCAATGAGGGTATAACCCATGGTTGCATCTGACTGTCAGTACATATTAATTAAAATTCCTACTTTTTTTCTTCTTTCATTCATCCTGTTATGTAAAATATGTAACAAGTGATGAATGTATAAGCAAAACTGACTTAATAGTTACATAATGGATACATTAAATGACATATTACTCTACCACACTAACATTTATAAATAAAAAGAAAAAAAAAGAAACACATAAACAGATGTTCAGTGCTTGTCTAGTCACAATGTTTCTATTAATTAATTAATTTTGTTTGTTTGTTTGTTTTAAGCCAAAGTCTTACTGTGTAGCCCAGGCTGGCCTTGAACTCTCAACTTGTGTGTATCCTCCTGCCTCAGCTTTCTGAGTGCTGAGATTACAGGCTAAGATTACAGGAATATGCCACCACACCTGGTTTGATGTTTCCTTGTTAAAACAACTAAGTATAAGATCATCACAGATTAGTAGTTTTTGTCGATCTTTTTTTAAAGCACTCCACCCACCTCCCCTCAAAACAGGAACCACTTCTGCCTTCCTTTCTTTATCTTGATTCTTTCTTCCTCTTCCACATTTCCTTGATCTCTTTGAGCTTTTCTTGGCAATCTGTACCTCTGCAGGGGTCCTATGTCTCTTTGACCCTAGTTCTGGCATTTCTGGCTCCTCCCCTGAGTTGCAGCTACACAGGCCTTTACCCTATACCTAGCTTGTGCACCCCTATAGAAGTCATCAGCTCTATTAGCCTGACTTGTAAGTGGACTGTTAGATGGCAGCTCTTTATTTTATTGTCATATTGATTTGATGTTGCTCTTTTGCAGGATGGAATACAGAGGGACACTAAGTGTTTAAGTAAAGCTTTGTCTAATAGAGATCTACTTAGCTGATGGAGTAGATAATAATGACCTAACAGTGGGGAAAGAAACCTCCAGAAACATTCCCTACTTGTGTTTAAAAGTGTACTCATGGATATTCCTTTCTTAATAAACTGTATAGTTTGATTGTATTATTCATTTTGAATGTAGGTCTGTTATATACTTTGATAACTGGTAGAAGATTGAAAATTCCTGAGAGATACTGAAACTTTTCTTTAAAGGAAGGTAGTAGGTAGGTAATTATAGGTAGCTGAGTAAATATAGTTGAATTGAATGTTAAAAATTTTTTTCACAAAGATTTTCCCTGGTTTGGTTTGACGTTTTTATTCTTGTTTTGTCTGGTTATTGTTACTTTTAAATGAGAGACATCTTCATGTGAGTTCCATACTCTAGGAGACCCACCTGAAACAGACATTATTACTTTTAGGTCATGGTATAAGTTTGCAGAAGTCATAATGGAAATAGTTATAGGGTATATTATTTGGAGTAGAGGGGGTAATTGCTTTTTCTTCTACTGGTATTTAAACATTATTTTCATATTTAGCATTTCATTGGTCTTGCTAAAAGATACTAAATGTCCAGGGTTACTTAGAAATACATAGTAATTCCAGGAAGATACAATAATGAATATTTAAACAAATATATATTTAAAAGGAACTATTGTTCATATGTACACATTGTATAAAATTTATAAAATTCAAAAGGACATTAGCAAAAGTGAAAAGTAAGTTTCTACTAATCCTTAGCTGATACTAGTTCCTTGCCCTGAGTGGGTAACCATAATTTCCAGTACCTTAAAATTAATGCTCTTATAATAAGTGTTTTCCTCTTAAATATAGAAAACTCTAGTGATATTTTTTGCAACCTCTATTATAGGTTTACTTTACAATTATGGTTGCAATGTAAATTAGATGTCAGCACTGGAAATGTCTTAAAATAAGCTTATTATCTTTCTTTTTATCTTGTTTTTAGAAACAGTTTTTTTGTATGTTTCTCAGGAAAAGAGGTTATAACTCTAGTCAGGATGTAAGTGAAAAAGGTTTTTAGGTGGATGATATAGGTAGTTTGTGTATTTTTTCAATGATATGTTTTTTCAGCCAAATGTTTTTTATTATTCCCGTGATTACTTTGCATATCTTGTGAATAATATGATATCCTTTATTCTGTTCCCCAAGAGATATTTAGCTTCAAAAGTTTTATCCTTGATGGTTACAAAAGTAATTGAGCCAGGGCTGTAGTCATCTGAAAATATAAAAGAGGAAAATTGCACCAAAGGGATTTTATTGTGTGAAACACAATGTATAAGTAGTGGTTAATTCTCATGAACTTGACGTGTATAGTATTCTATTCTTAATTGTTCATGTTATGTTTCTGTTAACTCCTTTGGTAAAAGTTTATATTGAGGAACAAAAAGTCTAATTTAAAAAACAAAGTTAGGGGATCAGAATTATGAATGAGCCTATTAAAATCTTTGTAACTCCTCTCTCTACTGAGTGAGTTCTTATGTGAAGGACAGTGCTGCAATATTTCTTTTTCTTCACCTAAGTACCTAACACCTACAAAGCATGGTGACAAACGCCTGAAATCCCAGCATTTGGGATGCTAAGGCAGGAAGATTACAAGTTTTAGGCCAACCTGGGCTACATAGTGAGACGCTCTCTCAAGAAACCAAAAAGAAAAAGAATTCTTTGTAAAATTTTGTGTACTTCCCCAAAATGAAACAGTAAGACAGCTCTCTAATAAACAGTGTATCAGACATTTTTAAATCTTCAAATGGTGATAATGAATTCTGTTTTGCATTGCTTACTGGCTGAAAGTTTTTCAGTGAGCTCAGTTGGAAAAAAATTTTTTTAAATACATGTAAACTTTTACCTTTTTGTAGATAACTTGCAAACCACGAGGCACTTTATTTGGTATTGGCCTTTCATCTTAGTAGCCCATGTATTTTTGATCTTATGACTCAGTTCATAACCTTCCTGATACCACTTTATATTTCCTTTGTGTCTCACGATAGTCTCAGTGGTACACGGTAACAAAGCTAGAGATGGAAGAGGGTCTGGGATGTACCAGGCAGAGGTGACACTAGTTAGTATAAAAATTGTTCTGGCCCGGCACAGTGGTGTATTCCTGTAATCTCAGCACTCAGGAGGCTGAGGCAGGAGGATCTACAAAAGTTTAGGGCAAGCTTAGTCTACCTATTTAGTTCCAGGCCAACCTGGGCTACACAGCAAGACCCTGCCTTAACAAACAAACAAAACAACAACAATAAAAGTTCTGGTTGTAGGGGCAATTTTGAAAGGAATTATATATTACTGAATAGGCAGTTCTGGGAGGAGGGGGAACTGTCTGCCCTCCAGGCATATCCCCATGAGTTCTTTCTGTCCATAGGGTGATGGATGCTCAGTCACAAAGCTGTTACACTGGAGTTGAGAGCAGGAGTTGGTGGGCAATTAGTTCAAGTCTCCATGATGATCTGAGAAAAGCTATTTGGTAATGGGATAGTAAACTATTGACAAGTTGGCCTAGATTGGGATTAAGGGGTGCTTTAAGTGACTTTGGGAAATTTGCTCAGTTAAGATTATCTGTTAAATGGGAATGATGAAAAATTTAGTAGTCCCTCCCTTATTCTTCACTTTGCTTTCTGTGGTTTCAGTTACCCAAGGTCAGCCATGGCCCAAAATATCAAATGGAAAATTCCAGAAATAATAAATTCTAAATAACTTTTATTACAGTATGTTGTTATTCTATTTTATTGTTAGTTATTGCTGTTAATCTCTTACTGCACCTATTTTATAAATTAAATTTTATCGTGTGTGTGTGTGTATGTGTGTGTGTGTATATATATATATAAACAATCAGCTATTGAAAACCTTATGAACAGCAGAGAAGCACTGACAATAATGCCAGGCATAGCACAGGGTAGGATAGTGTTTTGTTCTGTTGTACATACGGTCGCCATGAGTTGGACCCTACTTGACAACAACAATATATATAGGACAGAACATAGTATATATACATTTTGGTATTATCCATGGTTTCAGGCATTTGCTGGGGGCTCTTGGAATATATCCCTTATGGACAAGGTGAGGCTATTGTATAACAGTGTGCAAGGTTGAATAGAGCTCACAACCTTTCTGTATGTCAACAGAAATTCTACTGTTGAATTATTTCCTGTCAAGCACTGATGTTGAAGAAAATTCATCTACAAAACATATGAATTTGAAGGTTTCAGTCTACCAAACATTTTTTGTTAGGCACTTTGGTGAAGAAAAAGAAATACTGCAGCATTGTCCTTTACATAAGAACTCACTCAGTAGAGAGAGGAGTTGGCATTGGTTCAGGCTGAAGAAGAGATTTTATAGTTTTTGTTAAGAAAAGGTGATGCTAAAGTCAGAATTGGGGTGGCATACCTGTTTGGAGGAGAAAGGTGTTGAGTTCTCCTTTGTCTGTTTTCAGTATGAAGCAGATTTACAGTGGAAATCTCAAGTATAGGTCTATGATGGAAACCAGTGATCATTTCAAAAGTCAAGATCAGAAAGGGATATGAGAGTTGTTAGAATAGAGATGACTTAAGGTTGTTAGAATAAAAGTGCTTTCTAGAAAGAGAATAAGGAAAAAGAACTCAAGGCTGAAAATTGGGCTTTGTGAAATGCTAAGGTTGGAAAGGTGAGGGGTAAGAGATGTGATCCTATAAGGGCACCTTTGAAGAACTTAGAAGTTGGTATGTCACTGAGCCAAAAAAGTCTGAGGATAGGGTGATACAGACTGCTAAGTGACAGAAACTTGGGAGAGTGACTTGGCCACAGATTGGATTTGTAGGAAGCAGATGATGGGACAGTGTTAGGTATAAAAAAAGGTCATTGGGGAGAAACATCTGTTGGGGATGGGAGAGTGGGGGTGGTGAGAATAAGCAGAATTGGGAAAAAGAGTTGTCAACCTGTACTTCAGATTTGGTACTACCAGGAACTGTAGAGCAGATTAGTTGTTAGCGAAGTCCACACTGGGGAGAAATGGTGCTTGGTCATTGGCTGAGGGGGACCCTGAAGGTAGCTGGAGACTGTCAACTAACCAAAGTCCTTGTAGCTGTCTAGCAACAGTTCCTTTCTTGAGAGAACATCTAAGCACTCCATTTCTGTGTCTGCCACAGAATCCTTTTGAAAATCAATTTCAGGAGATTGATTAGGACAGAAGCCATATTATAGGGACCATAAGAGGTTAGGTGGCCAGAAGATGGGGCAGCAGAGGTACACCTGAGGTTTGAGAACTTGGTCATCATCTTGAGTATACATTGTGGCTTCAGACTTACTCTTGGAGAAGAGTGAGCTAAATGGAGCTACCTAATTTCTATGTCTTCTGTTGAGTCATCTCTCACACATTTGTTAATTCTTATTGGTCCTTTCCGTAGAGGCCTATGTTTTAAGGAATTGGGCTGCTTTACTGGATCTCAGGCCAGATAAATTGGGTTTGACTAGTTCTGGCAGTATTAATAACTAATGGAGGCACTGTGTTTTACTTTGAAAGTAATCTGAATTAGAAATTCCAATGAAAAGTTCTATCTGGAAGCATGGTAATATAGTTAAATAAATTCAAAGACCCAGATTGGGGTAAAAACAGAGGAGAAGCAAAAGAAAAGAAAATTTAGCAAATATTTGTTGAACAGCTCTCATGAGGTACTTTATTAGGTTTTAGTCTTGCACAGATGGATAAAATATAGATCCCTCTCTTTAAGGAACTTACAGAATAGTTTGAGTGATAGAGAAGCTTACTGAAGTTACATTTCATCACACATGATTTATCTTAAAGACATTTGTTTGAGCCGGATGCTATGGTGAACACCTGTACTCCCAAGCCACTCAAAATGCTGAAGCAGGAGAATTGCAGGTTTGAGGCCAGAGGCAGCATGTGCCATTTAGTGAGACCCTACCTCAAAATAAATTTAAAAAGGCAAAGCTGGGAGTATGGCTCAGTTGGTAGAGTGCTGCGCTGCAATCTCTGAGGTCCCGAGTTCAATTCCCAGCACTGCAAAAATGGGAGCAGGGCCTGGCAATCCACTCCTAAGGCAATCCCGAAATGGTCAGCCATTGAAAACCCTATGAGGGTCGCTATGAGTCAGATACTGACTCAACGGCACCTAACAACAAGGTTCAAACTCCTAATACTACGAAAAAAAATTTGTTCATGTGGTATGTCAGTTGGGGCTGGGATCTAAGAAGGCTGTCCCATATTGGGGGACTTGGTTACCCATTAGTGTGGCTTCTTCAAGAAGCAAGGCAAAGTATACCACATTGTGGTTGACTTATGTGAGTTAATATTATTACCTTTCACGTCATCAACTTTGTTGTTGTTAGGTGCCATCGAGTTGGGGCTGACTCATAGTGACCCTATGGGTAACAGAACAAAACACTTTTTAACACTGTGCCATGCCTGGCATGATGTCAGTGCTTCTCTGCTATTCATAGGGTTTATAATGGCTGATTGTTTCAGGATTGTTTTAGGAGCAGGTACTTCTCCAGTTTTTGTGGTGCTAGGGAGCGAACCCTGGGCCTCAGAGAGCAAAGCAGCCCTCTACCAACTGAGCTAAACCCCAGCATCAACTTTATTATTGTAATCCTCTTGCTTTAGCCTCCTGAGTAGATGGAATTACAGGTGTGCCCTACAGTTCTGGCTGAGAGTACTTTAATTTGTATTCTTTTGATTACTAGCATCTTTTCCTATATTTTATTACTTTTTTTAAAATAAAGAAAAAGTGGAATTTAATCTTTTTACAAAACACTGAAATATATGAAATTCCACATAGAAATAATAAACCCACTCAGAGATCAAGCTTCATAAAGTATGTATATTTTGAACTCTTCAAGTATAGTCTCTATAAAAAGTGCTACAATAATAAATCACATTTGAAAAGAGTTCTTAATAGAGAAACGGGCAGACAGCAAAAATCGTATACAACAAATCACTATTCCTCATCTCTACAATCTAAAAGCTAAAGGTCCTAGGAATCCTGTCCTGAATTTGGAAGATATCCTGTTTTTATTAGTCTTTTTGTGACTTTTCTATCCATGTCTTTTGTCTGTTTTTTCTATTGTTGTTGTTGTTAGGTGCCGTCGAGTCGGGCATCCGACTCATAGCGACCCTCATAGGGTTTTCAATGGCTGACTGTTTCGGGATTGCCTTGGGAGTGGATTGCCAGGCCCTTCTCCCATTTTTGTGGTGCTGGGAATTGAACTCGGGACCTCAGAGACTGCAGCGCAGCGCTCTACCCACTGAGCCAAATCCCAGCCCCGTTTTTTCTATTAGGTGTTCATTTTTTTCTTATTAATTTCTAAAAGTGGCTTGAATATTGGAGCTATTAGCCTTTTTTTGTTTGTTTGTGGTGTTTTTCTTCTAAAATAGTAATGTAAACATCTTTATGTGATCATATTTACCAGTATTTTCTATTTATTTTCTGAAGTGGATGAATTATCCATAATAACATATTTAAAGTGGTTTGGGTAGAATGTAATTTAGGGCATACATGTAGTTGAGTGGCATCTAATTCCATGGACAGCCTCACAGCAGATGGTTTTGAGTTAGATACCTTGCCTTAACCTGTCTATAAATGTTAGGCTCCTACTCAGTCCTTCCTTAGCTTCATGCTAGTCACTGTGAGGGATATAGAAGAAAAATAGCAGGCAGAGTTTCCTCTGGTATCAAGCTGTAGTTAGGTATTTGGGATCCCACTAGCAGGTGAAACAGAATACAATTAAATGCTGAATATGAGTTCATTGGGCAGGGTGGATTGGTGAGTGTTCTTACTTTATGAAGAATGACCTAGTCCTGAAGGATGTAACTAGGCAGAAAGGGGAATGTTTTCAATACAGTTTATTATTGTGGGATAGACAGATAGGAGCCTTGGGTTCTAGTCCCTGCTTTGTTACTACTGTGTGACTTTGGTCCCAGTCTTTTTATCTGTGAAATAAAGAGATAGGAGCCGGGTGCAGTGGCACACACCTGTAATCCCAGCGGCTTGGGAGGCGGAGGCAGGAGGATCGCAAGTTCGAGACTAGAGGCAGTCTGCGTAACTTAGCGAGACCCTGTCTCAAAAGTAAAAAAATGGGCTGGGGTGCAGCTCAGTGGTCCAGCACTTGCAGAGCATGCAGGCGCGAGGCCCTGGGTCCAACTGCCACTACTGCAAAAAAAAAAAAAAAAAAAAAAAAAAAAAAAAAAAAAAAAAAAAAAAAAAAAAAGGAAAAAAGGAGGAAATAAAGAGATAGGAGTAGGTTATTTTTAAAGATCATTGTCATTATTAATATACTAAGGTTTTACTGCTAAAAGAGTTTTTAGAAAAAAACTCATTTAGCATTATTGAAAGCCTCCTAGATATTGGGCATCATGCTAGGTATGCTGTAGGCATGCAATGCTGGGTAAGATATGGGCTTTGCTCTCAGAAACTTGGAGTCTTATGGGAAAGAAACTTGTGTGGTAGTGTAAATAAGGGATAAAGATGGCTTGGGAAACACAGAGTGGGGAGAGATTATGTTGGTTTTGGGTAGTGAAAGATCAGGAGATAGTATTTATATTAGGTAGAAATGGAGGTGGGGATGGGCTTTCCTTAAGGGCTCTGAGGAGGAAGAAGGTGGTGCAAGATTTGCTTGGGGTTCAGTGAGAAAGCTTATTTGGCTAGATTTGTACTATTAGTGCAGAGGGGTAGGAAGAAATAAGGCTAAAGGGGTAAAGTAAGATGGCTTGTGGAGTGGCTCAGATGCTACCTTGGCTTCAGATGTCTGCAGGCATTTGAAGACTTTTAGGCAATGGAATAGCATGATGTAAACTGTACATGAATATTTATTTGGTAAAAGTGTCTCGGATGGCAGTTGATTGTAATCAGGGATTAAGAGGTTAATGCCAATGATGACTTTTGAAGTTAAATAGAATAAAGATAATTTAAGAGAAAGCAAGCAAGATATGAGCACTGACAAGCAGGATGGAATGCTGTTGTCAGGAAAGGGAAAATGACTCCATGTGGAAAGGGGCAGGACTTCTAATAGACAATGCTTTTAAAGTAAGGCATAGCAGTGGTAGGAAATTGGTCATTCTGGCTCATTGTTAGGGAGAATTTTCTGGTAATTTGCCATTAGCTTGAAATTTTACAAGTCAGACATGAATTTTCATGTTTTAAAAAAAGATTACGCCTTATGAGTTATAATTCTGTAATTGTGTTAGTTCGGATAAATCTGTTGGAATAGAGATCTCCACCCCCTTTTCTTCAGTGTTGAATTTTGCCCATTACGCACATCCTGTAAAGGGAAATGGCCTGTGGCTGGAGAGGGGGCACATTTCAAAGAAGGTTTTAGAATCTCTACATCTTTGGGAGGGAGGAAGGAGAACGTTAAGCAGTTATGTGTGTTAAATCCCCAGTTAGTCCTTCACTGGCCTTAATATCATTTTCATGACTGGTGGGGCAAAATGCTTAAAGGGGTAAATGGCAAACCACTGAACAGCAGCAGACCACACTAGCAGAGCTCACGCAGCTAATTAGTCATGTCTGATCAGCAGAGGCTCTGCAGTGAGGACAGCAGACAGCCCTGGAAGGAATGGGAAAGATGAGTTCCTGGCACGGGTATGGATCTTTTATTGTGTAACAATAGTTTATTCTTCAGCTCAGGGGAATGAGAGCAAAATTGCTTAGCAATCATGTGGGTGCTAAAAGAATGGCCTTTGGAGGAACAGGCATTTCAAGTGGGATAAATACAGCTTCTTCTAGAAACTTGAAAACACACTGATTAGAGTTCTTCGGGGCGGTCCTTTTACAA
Organism: Pedetes capensis; assembly: GCA_007922755.1. NCBI lineage: Eukaryota > Metazoa > Chordata > Mammalia > Rodentia > Pedetidae > Pedetes > Pedetes capensis. The sequence goes on from VMDO01008516.1 coordinate 52,536, forward strand.
ATTAAGAACTTGTAGTCCTCTTTCTGGTTGCTTTTCTCTTAATCTGTTTTTCAGCGTCCTTATCTGGAGAAAGGACTAGTGCTTCTTGGAACAATTTCCCTTAGAGGCAGTGCTGGGAGATGGGAGCTCCTAAAGAGAGAATGGTCCCAGATTCCTAGGTGCTGTAGTTCTTCACTGCAGTATTTAACTTGGCTCTGCTGAAGAATACCAGTCATCTTGCTCTGTCCTGCGGAACTGACTGGTGGGGCTTGGAGTGCACAAGCCTGCTCTTGCAGTTTACAAACAACATGCATGCATTCATGTCCACAAAATTCTTTGTGTAGGCAGGGCTGTCTTTTCCATAGAGAAGGGAGGTAGCACAGTATGGAAAGAATACCAGAATGAGAGGCTTGTGTTCTAATCCCAGTTCATGACACATAAAACTGATTTGGACCATATCTTCTATTCTCTGACTTAACTTCTTCCTCTGTGAAATAGCAGCAATATCTACTCTCCCACTGCAGTGACTAAAGCAAATTGCTGGATGGCTGTTTAAGCTTTTGTAACTTTCCCATCTTTTAGCTAGTTTATATTCTGGCCATCAAAACTTTGATGTCTTTATATGCTTTTTATTTTAAAAAAGCTTGATATACTTCCTCAGCTTATAAAAGATTGCTGATATATATATTTTTAAGTTTTTAAGATTGTTGGGCAGTGTGGCACATGCCTATAATCCCAGCAACTTCAGAGGCAGAAGCAGGTTCGCAAGTTGGAGGCTAGATGCAGCCCAGTGGTAGAGCACTTGCAAAGTATGTGCAGTGCCCTGGGTTCAGCTTCCAAATACTGCAAAAAACAAACAAAACCACAACAAACTTTTAAAGATAATACACAGTTTTTCCTCTCCTTTAGAAACACTTTTTCATTTACCTCTTACTCAGTTTTGTTGGTAATTTGTTTGAAGACTACTTCCTTTTCCTAGGTCTTACTTGACAATGAAAAACTATAATAAATCCGAGCTACTGATCTAAATTATAGCTCTTTTTGCTGTATTCATGAAATGAGTTTGGGTTGACAGTTGAGGTTTGGGATTTTTTTCGTCCAAATTTTAGCCTCAAGCCCACCTCCTCATTTTACACTAAGGATACTGAGACCAAAGACACTATCCAGCCATACCAGGATTATAGCTCAGGTCTCCTCTCATAGGGTCCTTGGTATTATAATGCATTGCTTTCCTTACAGTTTGCTGAAATAAGTAAAGATGGTTAGAAAATTATCACTGCTGGGTACAGTGGCACACACCTGTAATCCCAGTGACTTAGAAAGTGAAGGCAGGAGAATTGCAGGTTTGATGGCAGAGGCAGCCTGCATAATTTAGCAAGACTCTCAATTTAAAAAATATAAAAAAAGCCTGGCGCGATGGTGCATGCCTGTAATCCCAGGGGGTCGGGAGGCGGAGGCGGGAGGATCTCAAGTTCGAGATCAGAGGCAGTCTGCATAATTTAGCGAAACCCTGTCTCAAAAAGTAAAAAAAAAATGGGCTAGAGGCGGCAGCTCAGTGGTCCAGCACTTGCAAAGCGTGCAGGCATGAGGCCCTGGGTTCAACCCCCAGTATCAATCAATAAATAAATAAATAAAAATTAAAAAAAATAAAAATAAGAAAGAGGCTAGGAGTGCAACTCAATGGCACAGCGCTGGTAAAGTAGGTGCAAGGTTCTGGGTTCAGCTTCCCAGTACTGCAATGAATGAATGAATGAATGAATGAAAAGAAAAAAATATTATCACTGAATTCAGCCATCACTAACAAAATGTTGTTTAATTCTCCGACATTGAAGTCTATAGAGTTCAAATAAAAATCTTCAGTGGCATCATTGGATCAAACTAAGTACCTCCAATCACAAAGAACCTTGTTTTTTACTTTAGACAATAGAAAATATAATGTTCCTTATTACTAGAGAGTATTGGACCAGGGATTACAAAATCTGAGTTCTGGGCTCTGTTCTTCTCAGTAACCTTAGTCAGGAAAAATATATTTAACCTCTTTTAGCCAGTACTCATTATTTATAAGATGAGAAGGATGACAATATGACATCCAAGGCCTCTGCTAGGATTTTAGTTGGACAATCTATGAAACCTGAATGCAGTGCCTTAGACTGCTGGGCCATCCTGGCAGCAAACTGAGAATCTATGAAACCTAAAGGCAGAGAACAGAGTGGGCACCAGAGAGATGGGTGTTTTCTTCCCTGAGGATTTTGCACTAATCAATTACTTTTCTCATTTTATTCTCCTATTTGGCATGCTTTCTAGGTACCTCTTTTCCTATCCAAAAGCTACCCTTATTTATCCTTTAGGCCATAGGTTACCTTTCTCTTCCTCAATGAAGTCACAGTAGCATAGACTATTTTTCCTTTTCTAAACTCATTTATTGCTCTTATATCTCACTTATACATTAATCATGTCTCATTGCTATGGAATATGTCTTCCTTTCACACTTTATCTCTAGGGTATACATTAGTATAGAAGAAAAAGAACAGATGATGAAAATAGATTTAGCAGTGTGATCTTTGGCTGACCAATTAAAAATATATATTTTTAGTTTTCTTTTTAATAGAGAATACATTGTTGAGTAGGTAACTTTTGTTTCCCCAAAGCTTAAAGGAGAGATGCAGTGAGAAGTTGTCTTTTACCCTAGTCTTCCATCAACCTTGATAGTTAGTTTCTTATGTATCCCTTCAGAATTTCTTACTTTTTCCTTCTTTTGTTTTACAGAAAAGATGAATACTATACATACTTCTGGGTACCTTGTTTTTTTCACATCATTTATCTTGTAGATCTTTTCGTATGTGTACATAGTGAGGTTCCTCATGGTTTTTAATGTTTTATAGACGTACCATAATTCAACCTAGTTGGGAATTTTTACTTGGTAAAGTCCCAAATGCTTTTAAAGCTTGAGTGAGTTTTGAACTTCATATGAGAAATATGTTGTTCATTTTCTGTAGCTTTTATTTCCATAATACTTGATAGTTTTTGAGGACCTTATATTCATGAAATTGATCCTTACAAAACTTCGTCATGGTAGATAATTCCTATATAAGTTTTGCTAGGTAGATAGAGGAAAAAAATAGATCTGTTTAGAATTTTTCTGATTGTGGTGTAAGTCTCTTCAAAAAAATCCTCACCGTATTCTTTTTCATGTGCTCTGCTGGCAAATATGGGGTTTGCTTGAGAAACACAGCCTGCTTTGTAGGGGCTGATAAAAGTCTGCATTACTGCATTTATAACCATTAGTGAATTTACTTCCTTTCCTTTACTTACTTCCTTAAAACCAGTAGAGCATGTAGAAAAGGATCTTTACATAAATGAAGCTTTGAGAAACAAAACCAATTTAGAAAAAGATATGCAAATGTTCTTCTTATAGATTTTTTTATCTTAAAAAAATCCAAACTGAAGTATTTGTATGCAGAGAAAAGTGACTTGCTTAATGAAATTGAAAGTGTTTGCTGAGATGAATGTGACTCCTTAAGTATCTAAATGTTTAGTACTGAGAAAAATTAAGGGTTTATTTTAACCTGGTATTTGACACCTAGCAACCTTCTCTGCTAAAGAAAGTAAAGCCTTACCTTTGTAATTTGACCTGTTCAGAATGCACAAACGAAGTGGAAGAAATTTGTTTTATTTATGTATTTATTTTTGATTTTGCTTATTTTGATATTGGGTCTCACTATGTAGCCCAGGCTCACCTTGAATTTACCATCCTCCTGCTGCTGCCTCCCAAATGCTGGGATTACATCCCAGCTCATTAAGTTTTATTTTAAAATTTTATTACTTCTGAGATAGCCCAAACTGCTAATTCTTTGCCTGGATGCTGAGATACGCAGTTAGGTTATTGCAAAACCAGTAGTAGTCCCTCATATATTTATTCTGTGGAATGCAAATTTCCTATAAGATATTTTCAACCATTTTGGTGTTTCCTGAGATTTAAAAAATTTAACACATATTAATCATACATATTAATGAGGTTCAATGAGATATTTCCATATGTGCCTGCAGGGTACACTGATCAAATCCAACTTCCCCTTTTCTACCCTTCCCCTGGTTTCCTAACCAATATCTATTAATGACTATATCTGAGATATTTTTACTTTTCTCCTATTTGTAAACCAAGTTCTTGATTTTTTCCTTTTTCTCTTTTCTTCTTTCTTCCCTCCTCTTCCCCACCTCAGGATCAGCCAATTAGAGCTTGCTTAAAGAAAGAATTTGGTACTGGGCAGCTACAGCAAGGTGTTCTGGACATGGTGGCAAGTCACAAACTCTTTGGGGTTCAGCTTGCCCATGTATTCAATAGAAAGGATCAGATTACAAAAATAAATTTTAAAAGTTTCAACATAGTAAGCAAAAAAGAACCAGATTAGTATATAAACACACCAAATATTAGTAGTAATCTCTAAGTGTCCTTAGAGATTGTCTTGTGCATGCTAGACAAGCACTCTGCCACCTAGCTACATCCATAGCCTCTTTCTCTTTCATATCTATATTCTTTTAGACTCCTGCCGAAACTTACCCTAGAGTCATAGAATTTTTTTTTTTTTTTTTTTTTTGTACTGGAAGTTTGAACGCAGGGTCTCATGCATACTAGGCAAGCGCTTTACCACTGAACTGCCACTCCGAGCCTCCCTTTTTAAAATTTGGAGACAGACTTTCTATAAATTGCACAGCTTGCCTCTGGCCTTGAACTCGTAATCCTCCTGCCTCACCCTCCTGAGTTGCTGGGATTATAGGTGAGCATCATGGCACCTAGCTGAGTCATAGGACAGAGATTATTATTAATATTTGGCATATTTATATATCAATCTGATTCTTTTTTGTTTTTTATTTTTATTTTGCTTATTTTATTTTTTATTTAAAAATTAAAAGCATATCACCTGGTCCTTTTTATTGATTAAATGGACAAATTGAAGCCCAAGGAGTTTGTGACTTGCCCAGACCTCATCCAGAACACCTTGCTGCAACTGCCCAGTATCAGGTTCTTTCTATAAACAAGCTCTAATTGGCTGATCCTGCTCTACTTGGGGGAAAGTTTAATTTTGAGCACATTCTCTTGTCCTAACCCTTTTCTTTCTAAGGTAGATCAGTTAATATAAGATTATAAGGAGCCAGGCATGGTGGCACAAACCTGTAATCCCAGCAACTCTGGGAGGCAGAGGCAGGAGAATTTCAAGTTCAAGGCCAGAGGCAGCCTGTGTAATTTAATGAGACCCTGACTCAAAATAAAAAGTAAAAAATGGGCTGGGGGTGCATCCCAGTGATAGAGCACTTGCAAAAATATGTACGAGGCCCTAAGTTCAACCCCCAAGTACCACAAACAACACCAACACCACCAAAACAACAACAAGGAATGTTATATTAACAGACCTTGCATGGAGCCTGGCACATAGTAGGAACATAATATAGGCTTATTTGAAGTGAACCAAAACTGAGGAGGGAATGAGAGATTCATGGGTAACAACTAGGGGGCTGTCAGCTGAGTAATTCTCAACTCATGTTTGCAGGGCAAGGAGCAATGTATGTATTCACACAGTGAAGGTGTCATGTGGTGGTTAGTGGGTGCCTTTAAACTACTCTTTTTCCCCTCTTAGGTCCTTTCCCATAACCTGTGCACGGTGTTGAAGGTTCCACATGACCCTGTTGCCCTTGAAGAGCACTTCAGGGATGATGATGAAGGACCTGTCTCCAATCAGGGATACATGCCATATTTAAACAAGTTCATTTTGGAAAAGGTATGATTTTAACCTTTTCTCCCTTATAGCCTTGTTTGATTTGCGTGTGGTAAGTGGGTGCCAGAACTCCTTGTTGGTAAGTTCACTAGGCAGTGTCAAGAGATAAATGAAGCGCAGGGTGCAGTGGCGCACGCCTG